>RANZ01000073.1:0-91726 GCA_009805285.1 Neurospora terricola FGSC 1889 | reverse complement strand
GAAGCGGAGGTTTCAAAGCTTAGCGTTTGATGGGTGTGAGTGTTGAACGTTGTAAGTGCTTTGGAGGCGTTGATATAAAATGGCCGACACTTGGCTGCAGCTGAAAGCTCGGACCAGTTTTATATCGGGCCTAAGACACACTTGGGCCAGCGTAAACGCCGAGCATTGACCACATCCACCTCGACCTCAGAACAACAGACTAAAAACTGGGCAACCAGTCTCCCACTCATCTCTCATTCATGAGTCCGCCGCCTTCTTTTCAGCCCACGCTGCCATTCGGGTGACGGATCCGAATCTCGTGCTTTTTGAGTTTTACCGCCGGATGGTGCCGTTTCGGCCAGCCTGAGGCTATCCGTCACCAAGTTGCCGACGCCGTTAAGGTCCGCTTTTCAAGGCCGCAACCCCACTAGCCGCCAATGGGAAAGGCCGGTGGGCTTGGATGTGAGTGCCTGGATTGCGGCGGTGGTCTGATCAAAACGTCAAACGCTCGCTGCATATCGGACCGAAGCCGCTTATCTTTCCTTCAACACCTCATCTCGACAAGACAACCGGAGCCCAGGAGCGGATGGCCATACCAAAGCCTGTGCAACGTCGTAATCCATGGTCCTCCACTCCCTGGCCATGATGCATTGCCGCATGCTCTGACTTCACAACCTCGTAACAAAATGTTCACGCCACCTAGTCGACCGTGGTTGCGCTTTGTCCTGCCATTGCCCTGCGATCGCCCCTGCAACGATACATTGACAACAAACCAATCCAAGCAACTGGCGACAGTCTCACTGACAGTCTGGCCATTGCTCGCATCGTGCAACGAACGACACCATGCAGCATGCATCAGCACACCTTCCTTGCCCTTGGCCCATCGCGAGACGCCCGGAGCGTCTTCGGGGAGATGTCATCGCGGAGATGTCCTCAAGGGGATGCGACTAACACTGATAGTATGGCATCTGGAGGAGGTCTCTTGGCCAATCGTCATATCACCGTGGTCACCACAGAAACCACCATGGGACAATAAAAGGCTTCTCGCAGCCCGTCATCTTCTTGTGTACCAGACTTCTTCATGGTCATGAAAGTACAGCTTCGATACTACTACTACCCCCAGTCTTTGACACATTTCCAACACCAGATCTCACCCTAAAGAGAATCATGGCAGCCCAACAACAAGGAAAGTTCACGGTGGGCGACTACCTCGCCGAGCGTCTTGCCCAGGTCGGCATCCGCCATCACTTCGTCGTCCCCGGCGACTACAACCTCATCCTTCTCGACAAGCTACAGGCTCACCCAGATCTCAAAGAGGTTGGTTGCGCAAACGAGCTCAACTGCTCTCTTGCCGCCGAAGGGTATGCCCGTGCCAACGGCATATCAGCCTGCGTTGTCACTTACAGCGTTGGTGCCATCTCGGCCTTCAACGGCACCGGCAGTGCCTACGCAGAGAACCTCCCCTTGGTCCTTATCAGCGGCTCGCCCAACACCAATGACCCCAGTCAATATCACATCCTTCATCATACCCTCGGCCACCCAGACTACACCTACCAGTATGAGATGGCCAAAAAGATTACCTGCTGCGCCGTGGCCGTACCCCGCGCCATAGATGCACCCCGCCTTATCGACCGTGCCCTCCGCGCCGCCATCCTCGCCCGGAAACCCTGTTACATCGAGATCCCCACCAATCTCGCCGGAGCTACCTGCGTGCGCCCCGGGCCCATCAGCGCCGTGATCGACCCCATCACCAGCGACAAGAACGCTCTTGAGGCCGCCGCCAAGTGCGCCGCCGAGTACCTCGACGGCAAGCTCAAGCCCGTGATCCTGGTCGGCCCCAAAGTCGGGCGTGCCGGTGCCGAGAAAGAGCTCCTCCAGTTCGCCGAGGCCATGGGCTGTGCTGTTGCCCTGCAACCCGCGGCCAAGGGCATGTTCCCGGAAGACCACAAGCAGTTCGTCGGCATCTTTTGGGGACAAGTCAGCTCCGATGCCGCAGATGCGATGGTGCACTGGGCGGACGCAATGATTTGCGTCGGCGTTATCTTCAACGACTACAGCACGGTCGGATGGACTGCCGTGCCCAACATCCCGCTCATGACAGTCGATATGGATCATGTCACGTTCCCGGGCGCACACTTCAGCCGCGTCCGGATGAGCGAGTTCCTCAGCCACCTGGCCACGCAGGTCACGTTCAACGACACCACCATGATCGAGTACAGGCGGCTCAAGCCCGACCCGCCGCACGTGCATACGGCGGAACGCGAGGAGGCGCTCTCGCGCAAGGAGATCTCGCGCCAGGTGCAGGAGATGCTGACGGACAAGACGAGCCTGTTCGTCGACACGGGCGACTCGTGGTTCAACGGCATCCAGCTGAAGCTTCCCCCCGGCGCCAAGTTCGAGATCGAGATGCAGTGGGGCCACATCGGCTGGTCGATCCCGGCCGCCTTCGGGTACGCGCTGCGCTATCCCGAGAGGCACACCATCGTGCTGGTCGGCGACGGGTCCTTCCAGGTGACGGCCCAGGAGGTGTCGCAGATGGTGCGCTACAAGGTGCCCATCACCATTTTGTTGATTAACAACCGCGGCTACACAATTGAGGTCGAGATCCACGACGGCTCCTACAACAAGATTAAGAACTGGGACTACGCTTTGTTGGTCCAGGCCTTCAACAGCACCGACGGCCATGCCAAGGGCCTCCTCGCTAACACGGCCGGCGAGCTTGCTGATGCGATCGAGACCGCCCAGAGCCACAAGGAGGGCCCCACGCTCATCGAGTGCACGATTGATCAGGATGACTGCAGCAGGGAGCTCATTACGTGGGGTCACTACGTGGCTGCTGCGAATGCGAGGCCTCCCCGCAACATGTCGGTGCAGGAGTAAAGATGATGCAGTGGATGCGGATGCGGATGCGGATGCGGATACGGTTGGGACGATGGATGTAATACCAGATGACAGTAATAAGGACACGACGGCGACAACGGCGGCGGCGGCGGTGGTGGTGGTGGACAATGGTCACAACGGTGTATGGAAAAAGGTTAAACGGGGTTTCAAAGTTTTGTTATGTCAATAACTATTTCTTTATCTGTTTCTTAGGGTTTCGGTTTTCAATTTCATCTCATCTCTTCTCCATCTCTGTCTCTATCTCTGTCTCTCCCGGGCCTGGTTAGAATCTACACAAAAGAAATGGTGGACGATAAAAACTATACAATCGGATACAGGTGGTGGTTTCTATAGATGACTAGGTAGAGTTCTCTGTTCTCGGCTGTGGGCTTTTAGAAGTCCGGCACTGGAATTGGAAGCAATTGATCAACCATGAGAATGATGTTCTCCTGCTTCGTTTTGGAATGAATCATTTTCCATCTGCGTTTGTGCATTGCCATGCTTGATACCATTCTCAATAAGCAAGTGAAGAAGATAATGCGTTTGTAATCTTGGTTCTATGCTCTCTCCGCGAAGTTCGTAAAACGCCCGGACATTTTTCGATGCTGCATGTCAAGAGGAATGATGTCAAATGTGCAACGAACGGTTCGTTCGAGATGCTCAGGAGCTCAGGTCCGGTAGATAAAGCACAGTGGAGTTATCATCCGATGTCGTCGAGGAGTAATGAACTAGATGTCAAAGCGGGTGCGCTTCAAAAACATCATGATTAAATCATTTCGACGACTGATTTGCCAACCGACAAAACCAATAAAAAGAGAAAAGAGGCAAAGCAAGCTGCAGTTTCCAACCAACGGGAAACAATGCGAGAATGAATGAAAAAAAGAAGTGCAAAAGAAATGCGCCAGCCGCGAATCGAACGCGGGGCCCATCGATGGCAACGATGGATTTTACCACTAAACCACTGGCGCTGTTTAGTTGTTGATGCCTAATTCATAGCAACACTGTCATTATATCCACAACATGCACCTGACTCGGATGGCTCCCATATCCCTTTCAATCTTCCAACGAGCAGCAACAAACGGCGCGTGACAACACAGCGAGATATCTGCAGCAGAAGATAAAGCGAAGATAGAGAAAATGTAGACAAGACTGAAAAAGAGCTTATTTGCTAAGTGTCGTCCGTCGTGGTACCGAACAGGCGTGGATGTTATCCGTCTCGCAACATCGGAGTGTCCTTAACGCAGAGGACTCAGGAAGAGCACAAGTGATGGATTTCAAAACTTCGGACCGTGACTCGTTCCTTACCTAACGGGTTGTTGGACGGAAACCGGACCACAAAGTTCCTTGGTCAAGCGGATATATGCGTCTCAATATGGGAAAAAAAGGAAAAAAGAAATAAGGGTGACAAATCAGTCATTGGAGCCCGGGCCTCAGAAGAAAGCCGGGACTTGGATCCACTTCGGGCCGGAGCAGGGGTCGAGATTCCGGAATGAGGGCCGGTACCCACCTAACCCGGACTCGGAGGTTCAGTCTTAGCGTCGGCCCCACTTGCGGCACGGAGTACGGAACCCGGCTTGTGACCTGTGTGAGCACCGTCCTTCAATCCATGGAGGGGAAATTGACACGTTTGAGCCCTGACGAGTGCTGCCTTACAGAGGGAGCAATCCGGGATTTGTCTGATTGAACGTTGTTCAAGGCCGGGGGCGACGGGTACGGAAAATGAAGGCATCCAGGTCGTTCTGAACTGCCAAGTGGGTTTGGATTAAGAAGAGGGGGAGATGCGTCGAGAGTCAAGCAGGCACGACGGGGCTTATGAAAGCTTGCGTCGGTGTGCCTTGCATTTCGTTTCTCTCTTTCGTGCCTACCTCCATTATCTGCCTTGTCCCCGCCAGGCCTTTCGGGCAATGGCATCCATTGCAACTGAAGGTGTCAACAAACTTCTGGGAGACCACATAACTTCGTTGTATCAAAAGATCAACTCCGTTTCGCAAAATGGCCCGGAGCTCCCTGAAGCTCCGCCGCCACGCATCACTGGTCCTCCTCTCCTGCTACTTTTACGTCTCCCTGTCCTCAGCCCAATCCCCCACCACCGGCTCCCCCTCCAACCCCCCCTACGGCCTTCCCCCCTCCTCCTTCGCCCTCGCCCTCGCCTCCCCCGTCTCCAACGCCTCCTTCCCAACAACAGGCTACAATACCTCCATCCCCGCCGGCCCCTCCGACGCCACCGGCAATGAAATTCCCGGCTGGTATCTATCAATCAGCGTGGCAGCCAACGTGCCCTTAACCAACGCATCCGACTCCTTTATATCGGCGGAAGACAAGAATACCAAAGTCACCGAAGCAACGGTGTTGTCACTTGTGCCTCCTTCTACCCTGGATGGGTTCAATTCCGACAGTTGGAGGGTGTGCGCGATCGTGTTCACGGGTGGGTTATCGGGTGGGAAGACGGAGGAGGCGCAAACGGCGAGGCTGGATGGCACTTGTGCAGCGTTGCTGCCGAGTGAGTGCATTCAGGGGTTGCAGATTAATAGTGTTGCGAACAGCACCGGTAGGGGACAGGAGTGTGGGAGTCTGGTGGTTCCTGACGCTTGTTTGGAGGATTTTGGGGGAACTGTTGGGGTTGGGTATGGTGAGTTGATGCTCGATGTCCGATACCTACCTGTTTGGTGTTGAGAGATATGTACTTGATGTTGAATCCTGGTGCTAACTACTTTCGGGGAACCATCTTCAAGAGGTCGATAGCAGCAACTTCGATCAAACCAACCGACGATATTCCTTCTTCGCGGGGGCATCGGCTCCAACTGGTAAAGACAACGCGACGGCGCTCGTGGCCATGGAGCGGGTGGTTTGGCCGGTGGTGATAACGTGGACACACTTCTCCGCTAGTGGCGAGGTTCATGATAGTGCTGGGTGGTTGTCTTGTGTCAAGGCCCCCAATACTACGGATTGGATAGCCGCGACAAATGGAGGAATTGGGAAAGGAAAGTCGATGTGGGCTTTGATCGTTGCCCTTGTTATAACGGGTGTTGTAATCGGGCCAACCTGGGTGTATTGAAGCCTTGTTGCTGCTCGATATTTCAGGATGAATGACTACGCAGTCGTTAACACTTGTAAGGAGGAAGCGGGGAGTGGTTATTGTTATGGCCGTATGGTCGAGTTATGTTCTTTCTCTTGTTGCGCCGTCGCGGTCGCGGGAGGTTATCTGGCGCACCAGGGCCTGTTAGTTGTTCTGCGAATGCTCAACGGTAAACTAAAAGGGCAATCCTCTCTCAGAGTGTCTGGTTCATCAGAACACCTGTTTTAGACGACAAAACATCTTTAGAATCCCATTCTTGATGCCAATCCTCGTCATTGTCGCGACAGTTGCGCACTCCCGTTCGGATGAATGCCAAGTGGTGTCGTCCGGGCCATCGGGCAAGCGTGTGGGGTTAAATGTTGCCCGGCGTCACTAGCGCTGCCCTGAAGCTCCAGGCCCTGGCGGTCTAGGCCGCCCACTAAACACCTGCAACGAATGAACTGTGTACATACTTGGGGGCTTCTGGGCGCCAAGCTTTCTTTGCCCCCTACTCGTTAAGTAGGGGGTATGGAAAACGTGGGACAACTTTTTATTCTGGGACAATCTGAAAACAGAGCATTTACTATAGAAAACTGTTAGCAAAGAACCATTTGGCCGCACCATCATTTTCTAAAAATCTGACAAAAATCAGGGAGCACGAAGGAACATTGAATTAAGCGTTCTCAAAGTTGCATCAATTTTTATCGAAGCGTTGGGGAGGAAACGCGAATGCGCCCTTCTTTTGCTGCCAAAATGTCGGTTTGGTTTGGCGGTTAGTGTAATCTAGAAGCGATGATATTTGGTGGTTGAGAAAAACTCCGGTAGTAACCACTCATTCAATTTTCAAGATGAATTTTTGAAACTTTCTGAATCAGTTCTTCTATTTAAGAAGTAGCTTTTAGAATTTTTTTTGGAATTTTAGAAAAATGCTAGATGTGCTTTTTGTTGTTGTATATAGCCTACTAACAATTTTCTAAGCGGAACGCTAATATTTCAGATGTCCCAAAATAAAAAGTTGTCCCAGATTTTCCCAACCCCCTACTTAACGAGTAGGGGGTTGAAGAAAGGTCCTACCACTGCACCACAACCCCCAAGTAATAGCATGGGCCTCTTGCCATCGGTTGGTTCTTGTCCCGAGATGTGGCTGCCTGGCCATGGGTTATTTCCCGCTCGAAGCCGCTCCAACATCGATCTCAAAGGCAGGCCGGCGGCGGCGGCGGCAGACATCGACTTGCGTTGAAACTCAACTCCATGCAGCTTAGCGCCCGCTCTTGTCTTTGAGGCTTTCTACACGGCCGTCTGAGTCCTCCTCGCCGGAGTCCCGCAGCGTGGTGGAAATGCTATGGCAAAACGACTGGTTTTATGGCGGCCGATACATACTGTACAGGAACTCCCTGATGTGAGTGGAAACTCGTTGGTCGTTGAACATCTACCGCTCGTATTCTCCCCTTGTCAGAGTACTTAGCATCGAACTCTGACTGGACTACCTAGGCCTAGCGCCCTGTGAATGTGATGGAATTAGCACAATCGGATTAGGCGCTGCCAGATGTACACTTGACACTATCAAAATGATGGCGCATCGGGGGCCCTACATGTGCCCCTTTTTGGTGCAGTCCAGACCTTCCCAGGCTTTGGCCAATTGCAGGGGTGTTCCCTCCCAAAAGTTTTGTGTGGAAATTGAAGCTGGAAGACACTCACATAACGCAAAGTGCTGATCAAGGCATCATGTTTGTCTCAAGGTGAAAATGCGTTTCAATATTCATGCTCATTCCGTCGAGAAACCTTTTGGGTCCGTTCAGTTGTCTCGAGATACGATACGGACAGAGTCGCGACTGCCAGTGGTAACATGGAAGTAGAAGAAACCCACGGCAGGTGGGATGTCTGACAGCTTGGCGGCTGTTTTGGCAGGAGCGGCCCAGCGGCCTAGAAGACAGGCGGCGTGGAGACCCTGTCCGGTTGCATCTGCGTTAGGGCGTTTTAGGAACATCTCCAGGCACCAATCTCAAAAAGAGAAGGGACGAAGAGGATGGAATCTCCCTGAAAATCATCTCCAGCTCACTTGTCACGCAGTTTTGGAACATGTGAGCTTCCTGAATGAATGACATGAAGCTGATGAGCATCAACACGATCAACAGTTACATTCGTCCTGAAACAAGGCGCCTCAAACACTCTGTTCAAGACGACCTCGGGATCTTCATCTTGCCTTGCTTCCCCTGAGAGTCTGCCCTGGAATTTGAGTGGATCGAGAGGGGATCATCGCAGTGTTTGGCGATTGCATTGATGCGAATCACAGCAGTTAAACGGCAGCCACATCGCTGTCCATGCCTCGATTGGCAATGCCGCGGCATTTGTACTCACTCCCACGTCCACCGATGCTGTGATTCCGTTTTCAGTTTCCCTTCAACAGATTGACCAGAAAATAGTGTAAACAAGAACTACCCAAATATCTCCGAGTATGTCACCGCCAAGTTATACCAAGCCGGCGCATCATCCTCCACAGACCAAGAGGTACCGGCGAGTCGGCTTTAACATTCCGCTCGGATGACTCGTCCCATCTCATTGGCATCCCGTCTTGTCAACGGGGGGCGAGCTGTGTTCCCGTTCAGGCTCCATGCAGGGAAGAGCCACCCACAACACGACCCAACGCGATGAGACACAACTGAAAGACAGCTTATTTTATTTACTCTACCGTGTGCTCCATTCAACCTCCGATCAGAGACATTTCGAGCCCTTTCAAGTCGACACCGCCCCTCCCTCTCCCCCCTCGCCTCCTGCGTCTAGAGACCTGCTTCACCCATCTTTACACCTGTCGGTTTGCTACCTCGAACAAGCAACATGCGTGAATGTCATTTGACTTCGCCCTTCCGTCCGTTTGGCCGGTTTCTTCGAGCCCCGGGCCATTGATAGCTCCAACCTTTGCAACCACTCAGGCGCGGGTCCCGGTATGGCGGGCTCGTATTTGTTACCTCTAGTCGCTCACTAATTCCCCTTTCAGCCCTGTCTAGCGTCTACCCTGCCACATTCCCACGTTCTCCATTCCTTATTTTAACCGGGCCCTGCAACCCCTGCATTCCGGCGCTGATGTTTAAACATTGCCGAGCCCACCTGAAAGATCCCCGGCTTACGCGATCACAAGAGACTGACTTGGTCCCGATTCCACTCGCCGCCCTTGCTGCCCTCCACTAAAGGCACCACCTAAAGATACACCTCCACCCACCTCTTCTTGGTTCTCCAGGCGATCGTCGAACCTGGTGGATCTGCTCAATGGGAACTAGAGAGTGGCATGACGTCTACGCTCTTGATCGCAATCTTTCCTCTCTTTCTGCGACTGCGACCTGAACTGTTTCCCTTCAAATGATCAAGACGCCCCGTCCTGGCCAAGACAGCCTCTTCTGCATCCCAACGCTGCCCAGGATGTTCACGCGCAAATCCATCACCATCGCCCTATGTGCGACAATCAGTCTGCTCCTTCTCCTGGCCACCTCGAGGCGCCTCGGCGGCTGGGCTGCCATTGACGACCCTCTCTACCAGTCTGATGGCCATGGTCACCATCGTCCCCCACCGCCGGGACACAACGGTCCTGGCCCTAGGCCGCATCCCTCCGAGAACCCAGACTGCGCCGGTTACCCGATTCCCGACAATATTCTGGTCATCATGAAGACGGGCGCGTCGGAATCCTTCAACCGCGTGCCTACTCAACTTCTGACGGTGCTCAAATGTGTACCCGACTTCCTCATCTTTAGCGATATGGAACAGAAGATTGGCGGATACCAGGTGTACGACAGCTTGTTCAACGTGTCAGCCGAGGCCATGGAGGGGAACTCGGACTTCGACCTGTACCGTCGCCAGAAGGCGTGCCCTGTCGATGTTGAAGGCTGCAACAAGCAGGGCAACCCCGCGAGCGAAGGCTGGAACCTCGACAAGTATAAGAATGTCCATATGGCGGAGCAGACGTACAAGATGCGCCCAGACTACGACTGGTACGTCTTTGTAGACGCCGACACATATGTCCTGTGGCCCAACCTGGTACAATGGCTAGGCAAACTGAACCCGAACAAGAAGCACTACCTTGGCAGTGTCACCTTGATCCAGGGCTTCAGATTCGGCCATGGCGGGTCGGGTTATATCGTCAGCAAGGCGTCGATGAAGGGGCTCGTCGAAGAGAATCCCGGGGTGGGACAAAAGTACGACTTGCGCGCAAAGCGCGAATGCTGCGGAGACTACGTCTTTGCCTTGGCGCTCAAAGATAACGCTGACGTCTCCGTCGAACAAATGGTGAGTTTCTCTGCGCGCACGAATTCGGAACAAATCATTCGTACTAACCGATGTGTTTCACAGTGGCCAACCATTAACGGCGAGAAGCCCGCGACGCTTCCGTTTGGTCCCTGGCATTGGTGCCACCCGATCGTTACGATGCATCACATGAATAGCGAAGAGATCAACACGTTTTGGGAATTCGAGCGCCGCTTCCGCAGAGAGCAGCTCGCATCCGGAAACCCGCGACCCCTTCTCATCAAGGATATCTACCACGAATATCTCGAACCCAAGCTCAAGCGCGAGCAGCTCGACTGGGACAACAAGTCCGACGACCGTTTCTATGTCGACCTCGCCGCGAAACAATGGGACGAGGGCACCCTCAATCGCATGAAGAAGGCGACCGAATACAACGAGCTGGAAAAGGTCGCCCACCGGTCAGCCTCTGACTGCGAAGCGGCGTGCAAGAGCTTGCCTCCCGATGATTGCGTGCAATACAAGTACGAGGATGGAAAGTGTGCCATGCACAAGTCCTTCATCCTGGGGAAGCCGGTGCCGAAGAAAGAAGGGGCCAAGCAAAGCATCAGTGGCTGGGATGTTGAAAAGATTAAGGAGTGGACCGAAAAGGAGAAGGTCTGCAACAAGATCCAATGGCCGAACCTCTCGAGCTAAAGGCCACATACAAAAACATTTTAATCATTTTTGAGTCATGAGGCCCGTACTCCGCACGACCTGCATCAAGCTGATTTAAGGGTCTTCAGGAGGAACGTGCCCATCATGACTGTGGCCGTCACTCCAAAAGCGCATATCTCGGTGGCGGAGGTGCGCAAAGCGCATGCACGACATCGTGCTTACGGCGTGTCGAAAGTCACCTATGGTGATATAATCGACGCTCCTACCCCCGGGACTGATGACCCTTTCAGCTTGACCTCGATGTCAGGCATCCTCCAGGAACTCTGTGGTATCAGTGAGCTGGAAATATTTAAAAACGAACCTGAAGGGGAACAAGAAGCATTTTAGACTCGGTCCTCGGCAGTTGCATAACTATGTGGATCACGAGGGTCATCACGATATGCTTGCTCATGTAGGGAAGAAGTCCGCTTGAAATATCATCGGATTGGGATGATCTGGGCAGGAGGATTTTTCGAATGTGTAATACTTGAACTTGGGAGATGATGGATAAGATAGATGGCGTTGTAGTTGCTTTTGGGGTATTACTACCATGGGAAAGCGGATGGCACATTGTCGGACGCATCTGCATTACGATGACGATCATAAAAGATAATAAAAGATTTTTTTAACTGTGTTCGATAGCTTCCCAATCGACTATGAGGTTCAATCGTGTATGTACTTAATTTCAGATGCTTCACCCAACTACCAAGTACAACAACCACTGGAAGAATGGCTTCTTAAGGAGTACGATTGGGCCCGGACTCCAACATCCAATGGCAGCTTGCAGCTGCCCGGCTAGCTCAATCGGTAGAGCGTGAGACTCTTAATCTCAAGGTTGTGGGTTCGACCCCCACGTCGGGCTCAATTCCCGATGTTCAACGACATCTTCTTTTTTCCTCTTTCTTTTTGTTTCTTTTTCTTCTTTGTTATTTTTTTTTGGCTGTTGAACAGCGTCGGGTACATATACACATCTACACATATACACATATATGACGATACGAAATCATGGAGACTACAGGTCCGGCTACATCGACATTAACGGAATGGAGCCACCGCTAGGTACGTTCGATGCCGAATCTCTTTATGCCAGGTGTGGTTGTGTAGACCGTAGAGGCCTTGATATGCGGCCCCGGGGCGGGCGAGCGGGCGGGCGGTTGGAGATGAGAGAGGACCAACAACATCATCGGCTCAGAATAGACCAACACGATAGGGAGATGGGCGCCATCGTATACTATTGGTGGCAGAGAGAATAGAGGATAGAGATCGTTACCTAGGAGGAGGTAACTTTATGAATGAAACTCCCACAGGCCCGGTGTGTGGGACAGGTCTTCGGCCAAATCGATGGGACAGGACCAGTCAACGAAACTGGCCCTTGCCGTTATTCTCAACGATAAACCGGTACCCAGGTACAAACAAAACCAATCCGTTTCTCGTATCATGGTGCTCCCTTGGTTGAGCCCCCCACGGCATAATGAAAGTTGGTGAGGTTGTTTCAGCGTTTAACTCCCGTGTTCCGTTTCCTTGAGGCCGTCAACCTTCAAGTTCCTGGGCTGTAGGTGTTCCTGTCCCGTGCCCTGAGGCGCTGTAACTCGTCACATACAGGCGCTAAACTGGTCCAAGCTTCAGGGGTCCAAACAGGGGTCGTTGTGATGACGTCGACGCCGGAGATCTCGTTCTGGACGGCCCCATATCACGCCCGGGCCGGCAGCCAGTGTACCGAGTATTGGGGCCGTTCTCGCCGGGGCTCCCTATCGGTAAGCAAAAACAACGTTGATGAACCGGTAAAGAAACGAAACTCATGCGGTGGGTGCATTTGAAGTCCTTCTTGCTGTCATTCTTCGCCAAGATTCCCGAGGTGCTTCTACCACGCGAGCGAGAGTGCACGCGGCATGTCAGTGGCGCATGCAGTGCATCTTAGCAAGGGAACATCCGCACGATGCGCCCGGAATTCCCACGATCCGGGAAGTCGAACCGAACCGTTCGATGTGTTCGATGCCAAGCGGGCACCTGTCAAAATGCCACAACGCATGGTAGAGCGGGAGAATAAGCGATGCGTTGACGGTTGTGTCATGCTCAAGTAATATGCACAGCTATGCCGAAGTCAGGTCGTTGTTACTGTCAGTACAACTCATATTGATGGACGTCCAATGATGAAGACTTTCGAAGGACGTTACGCACGCACCCCAGCTGCATAGCGGCAATGCAAAAGACGAAACGTTTAGATACTGAATCGGTTGGCTATTCCTTATCATGTGTTAAGGCCAAGGAGCTGCGACAGATATCGTGACAGATGTGAAACAAGCTCGCGATCCCCCTTACCCACGAGTCGCCAAGGAGCAAAGTAGATGGATATAATCCTGCGTAGAAACTTTTCCCGACCTGATTCTTTGACATACCAGTTATTCGCAATAAACACGGCGCTTATTTTTATTGCCAAGATCGACTTACACATCACTTGCACATGCCGTCTTGGCAAACCATCAACAACTAAACGACGACGACATCAATCCATAGTACCATAGCCACGCTTTCAACTTGTTTGGATATCGATTCAGGCATACTGTACCGTTCTCCACCAACCGATACATCAACAATTAAGAAACACAATAAGATCGGGGCTGAGCGACCAAGATCAACTGATAGGCACAGACGCATCTTGGCAGGCCCAAGTGGAAGGATACAAAACGTCAACGACGGGACGATCACCTGATCTGATATAAACCCCATCGGACCTAACAATTCCTTTGTGTTGAGAATCATAACACCCAAGCAACCTACCTTCAATAACCATCTTCAGCCATGGATCACAAATCAGTCGCGTCTCGAGTACGAGACCTTGCTAAAGTACGCATTCCTCCTCTTCCCACCCTCTACCCACCTGCTGGCACTGTTTGCTCCAAGGCCATCATCACTAACACACCTTTTCACTCCAGTTCCTAGCAACAGTCCAAGGCGACCTCTCCAACATCACCGGCCCCCCACACCTCCTCGCCCCCTCCTCCGTCGTCGAAGTAGGCCACTGCTGGGCCCAACGGCCCTCCGTCTTCGCCGCCCCCTCGCTCGAGTCCGACCCCGAAAAGCGCATGCTCCTCGTCCTGCGGTGGTTCCTCATCGCCTTACGGAGCCAGCTCTACATCGGCACTTCGGGTTCCAAGAACAGCAGTATCAGGAAACCTCTCAACGCCTTTCTCGGCGAGCTCTTCCTGGCGTCATGGACCGACGCCGAGAAGAAATGCACAACCACCTTGATCTCAGAACAAGTCAGCCACCACCCGCCCATCACGGCCATGCACGTCGCGGACGCCGAGCACGGCATCCGCTGCACGGGCTACGCGCGCGTCGAGATGAGCTTTAATGGGACTGTCAATATCCGGCAGGTCGGCCACGCCGTGGTGCATATTGATCGGTTTGACGAGGATTATTTGATGCCGCTGCTGGACGCAAAGGTGCGCGGTATTTTGTCAGGGTGCATGTACCCCGAGGTGCTGGGCACGTACTCCATCAATGGTAGCAGCGGGTATCAGGCCGAAATCCGGTTTACGGGGGAGGGCATGATCCGCGGCAAGAGGAACTCGTTTGAGGCGCGCGTCTTCCACCGGGATGATGTCTCGCAGCAGACGCTGTACGAAGTGAAAGGGTGCTGGAGCGAAGGAGGGTGGAAGGTGCGCGATCCGCGCATGGGCGAGACGGTTGAGGTCTATGATATCGACGCGCCCGAGAACCAGCCGGTGCCGATGGTGATCGACCCCCTGGCCGAGCAGGACCCGTGGGAGTCGAGGAGGGCGTGGGAGGGCGTGTTCAGGGGCATGGCGGAGGGTGATATGCGGATGGTGTTGGCGGAGAAGACGAGGGTCGAGCAGGCGCAGAGGAGGATGAGGGCTGAGGAGAAGGAGAGGGGGATTGTTTGGGAGCCGCTGTTCTTCAAGAGCGTGCAGCCGGAGGAGCATGAGGTCTTTCATCGGTTAGCGGAGGGGACGGGACTCAAGTTGCATAGTGAACGGACGAAGGGGGTGTGGAAGCCGGATTTGGAAAGGATTGAGAGTGCGCAGAGGCCGTTTAGGCGGGGGGTTACGCCGTTGGGGTATCCTTCTTGATTGTGTGGGAGGATGGAGGGACGTCCATCTGGAGCATGTCGATGGAGTTCGGTTTGATGTCGTTGGTGATGTGGTTTTGTTTCTGGTTTTGTTGTTGTCTTTCTTTTCCACTTGGGGTGCAGCATGTAGCGTCGGCGTTTGTGTATGGGTTGTTATGCGTTATAAATAACAAGTCTACAGGTAGTTTGTTAGCGCGGTTCATCGATATGGCCGACATCACAATTGAAAAGGGCTGTAAAGAAATATTGAAAATATTCTGTGATAACTGTAAAACCCCCACTGATATTATCAATGGTCTCGGGTACACCTTTTACTTTTTTTTGTTCACTCCCAATGATAACATGTGCAGTTCATTCAAGAACACATTCAAATGATTCTCTGGCTGAGGTAGTACCGAGCTAACTGAGTGACGTACCTGGAGGACCGTGCGCATCTGGCTGAATTCTGCAGTCAATTCACGACTTCCACTTCGATACTGTCAGTGTTTGTACAATGCACCCCTTGGAAAGGGAAGGAACCCATCGCTATCAAGGAAATAGGCCATCGCCGGACAGGCACAAGACGGATGGCTGATTTGGAGCAGGGAGGGGGACGAAGAACATGGATACACCTCATGGCTGGTTTCTCCCCTCCGGAATCAAGGAGATTTTCAGATCGGCGGCGTCCTTTCACCTTTTCCTTAACGATGTCCATTCAATCCACCAAGCAACACCTTTTTACATTGCACTCAAAACCCAACATTACCTCTAGAATACTCTTTCATCAACACATCAACACCACGCAAGAAAATGGACTGTTTCTTACGCACATCATCTCCGAATGCGGTAGCGTTCCAGCCGAAGGAAGGGCTGACTGAGCGGCTGCGCCACGCCCCTCTCTGCCAGTGGCAGTATTCGGACCCAAACACCTGACGAAGTCCCATTTTAACCCTTCCCCTTCGCTCATTCCTCTATCAGTACTTCTGATTGCCGCTAGCACTTGGAAAGAATCGGGCTTGTCCTCTTACTACGATCTAGACGACGCATTTCACGCTCTCCAGTCGCTCTCAGAAACCGGAACCTCCATTCAGACGGCAGACAACAAGATGCGAGATACTCGACGCCTATCAGCGCTGTCAAACAAGCGCCGCAGGCGCTTCACAAAAAACGAGGGGAAATATCTTTGTGAAAGATGCGAAGAGCTTTATCCACTCATGATGGAAATGTGGTTGGAGGGCTCAAAGAATCACAATGCCTGTAACGGCGACGCTTGGGTTGAAGTCGGTTCCGTCAACTCAATCGTCTATAACTACCTATGCTGTAACCTTTGCTGGCTTCTAGCGGGAATGTTTGGGTTCGACTTTAGGCACTCCCACATTCGTGGCGAGACAATAATCCGACTCAAGAAGCTCTCCTCGCCCGTCATAGCTTCACCAAATTCAGGATACCCCTCTAGCCACTCCATTGCCAAGGGCGACACCGACATGACGAAAACTGGACCCAAGAAGCCTCTCTCGTATCTTGAGCTTCTTAATTATTGTGATAATAGCCGTGTCGACACATCCAATAAACCGCCACCACCTAAGCCCTACGTTCGAAAATTCGAGTTTTCGACCGAGGAATCCATTATCTCTCCGAGTTTCGACCTGTTACCCCTTGACCAAGACCTTTCAGATATTGGAAGCAAGTCATTGACCTGGAGTGGCCGAGTGACACCACTAGAACATCGAGTTGCTATGATCAAGAGCTGGCTGTCACGATGCGAAAATGATCATGGTTATAAATGTGGCCATCATTCACGCACCATCCCGACAGAATACGAAGGCAACACTCTACTGGTAGTGGATGTGCAACGCGGCTGTCTGACAGAAATAACACCCTCACGATCCCAACGCTACTTCGCTCTGAGTTACGTCTGGGGCCACCAGGCGACCTTTCAAACTTTAAAACAGAACGTCAACGATCTACGCCTGCCAGGAAGCATCAGTTACTCCAGTGACATGCTGCCCAGAACCATCAGGGACGCTATCAAATTGCTCATTGCTCTCGACGAGCGATATCTATGGTGTGATCGATTATGCATTGTTCAGGACGATGCGAATAACAAACATTCTTCCATTTCTCGCATGAACGCCATTTTCGGATCTGCTCATGCTGTCATCATGGCCAGGAGTGGCTCCAACGCTGATACAGGTCTCCTTTTCCAAGGACATCAACACCCATGGTGCCGACTGGGCCAAGTTTCGGACAACATGAGATTCGTCGGTGTGCCTAGCAGTAAAGAAGAAGAGAATTCAAGCCTGGCTCCTTTAGAGTGTCGGGGCTGGGCCTACCAGGAGAAAGTGCTCGCCTGGCGGACCCTCACCTTCAACCACGGCCTCGTATCCTTTCAATGTTGTCAGGCGCTTTGGCGCGAGGACATAAATCTTGAAGATGTCCCCTACGGTCGGCTTGACGAAGTCGTGCGGAGGAGAATCATCGAGACATGCGGTGGCAGCACCATGCTCCGCGAGTTGTTACAGGTGTACCTGTTTCCGAGAGACATTCCTTCGTTCTTGGCCCTCTACAGCATATGCTTGCAAGATTATTCCAAACGCACATTAACCTATCAGTCGGACGCCCTCAACGCATTCGAAGGCATACTGCAGACCCTGGCTTCGTGGTCAAAAACCAGCTTTCACATTGGACTTCCTCGCCACGAGATGCTATTCTTCATAACAATACTCTGGGAAGCTGGAGAGCCAGATGATACATTACGGTGTAATGCTTATCCTCACTGGTCTTGGGTTGCGTGGCTAGGAACGATCACCACCCGTTTTGAAGAACTTTATGCGAGGCTTGAATCATGGGTTGTGTGGTTTGAGGATGGCTATGACTCGGTCCTCCCGTTCCACGACAACAAGTATCACGTCTGCATGCCGGAAGACATTCATTTCCTCTGCGGCAACGTGGAAGTCATCGAGTACCCCTTCACGAATTTAGGTTTGGAAGCCCCCCTCACACTGGGAACTCTCCGGTTTTACACCCTCTGTGCTTCTTTCGAAGTTTACACCAATGATCAGACAGAGCCGAATCCGTTCTTACCTGTAGGCCCTTTTGCTTACTTGCGGGATAAGTCCGGGATACCGTGTGGCACGCTTGGCTGGAACAGTGCCCCAAAAGAGCGGCACGGGTACATGTACCCAGCCAGGTTGAAAGGGAGGCAGAGCGTCATTGTTATAGCACGCGGATCCTATCCCTTCGTGGCTAGCGGCAGACAACCGGGCTCGCCAACTGGTTATTAAGAAGACATTTCGCACGTGGTGCGCGAAGAGGATTACATCACGAATGTCCAGAAGGTCACTGGAAGGACGCCTCTGCATTATGAGTACGACTACCCCCAGCTGTTTGCCGCTATTATTGTCGACTGGGTTGATGGAGTGGCGTATAGAAAATGTCCTCAGATCGCTTGGATAATTCCGGCTGCATTCACTGCGGCTTTGGAACCTCCACAATGGGGGAGAGTGGTGCTTCGGTGACTTGAACACCAAGGGCGCGGATCACTGAGAGACTGACTCGATATTGTCCCACTTAGTGGATGAGAGGGTGCTAAACGGGGTATTTATTTTGGACGGCGCAACTGTACTGGACTACTTCTAGCCGTTCAGTCCCATTAGCACCCATAACATCCCTATCCAGCGTTATCACCATCACCACCATCACCATCATCACCGTTGCCCACCATACCCACATACCCGCTCCCCTCATCACTCAAATATAAGGCGTCAAGCTAGGCAACACCCCCCTATATGCCGTCCCACTAGGCGGTTCCATCCCATAGATATAATCCCCCCACCACGGCCCTCCTCCCCACCACAGCCAGCCCGTCCACACATCCGAGTTACTCTGCATATAGCTCAGCATGCCCGTCAGCGCCTTGATGCACTGCGCGTTGGCGCCGCCGGCCGTCTCGCCCAGCGCGGCTTTCTTCCCGTTGGCCTTCAGCCAGGCCGTGGCGTCACGCAGCCGCTCGGCGCCGATAGTGGAGGAGACACAGTTTGCCGAGGTGCCAGAGCCGTCGGTGTCGAGGTACTGGTGCATCTCGTAGACGAGTTTGTCTTGCGGGTCGGTCAGACCCAAAAGTGAGGCGCCGTTACCCGAGGAGGTCCACGTCCACGCGCCGCTCCACGAGTTGCCCTCGACAAAGATGTACTGGGACGTGGCGCCCACGCCGCGGATGGCGTCGATGGCGGCCTGGTTGAGCCGGAAGACGAGGTTCTGGTCCATGTCGTGGTACTCGTTGTTGGTGTCAAAGATGACGCGGTCGTTGGTGGCAAAGAGCTTGGATGTGGTGGCCCACCAGGCTTTGAAGCCGTCTACGTCGGTGATCACCTTGTCGTAGTAGCGGCCGAAGTTGTGCGGGTCGACGACGGCGTATGCGCCCTTGCTGGTGATGTAGCGGACGATCTGTTGAAGAGTGAGGGTGGTTAGTTGAAGGGATGGGTGGACGGACACTGCTTTGGAGGGAGAACTTCTTCAACGTACGCTCTCAAGTCCTTGGGAGTATGTGGCGTTGACACTGCCAGTCAGTTTGTTGGGAATGAGGCGTTCCATCATGAATGGAACCCGAAAGGTGTTGAACCCCTTTCCGATGAGGGTCTATGATCACACAAATGAAGTCAGTCTTGATACTATTAGAGGATATGGCAGGCCGGAACCAAAGGACTCACATCAATAGTCGACTGTACTGGCCAGGTGTAGTGCTTGCCGAGCTGTCCGGGCAGGTCTTTGTTTCCGAATTCAGCACCACTTTGGTTGACGCCGACGAACTGAAACTTGCTTGCTCTCTTGCTGGTCTTAGTAGTCGGTGTAGGCTTGTCGCCGGCCGGTGCCGCCAACGCGGAACCGACGGCGGTAGCGCCCATAATGATTTCGAGGAGCTTCATTGTGGATGGTCGTCCTCCCAAGTTGTGATGCGGTGATCACCGGGCTAGTTACTTCGACGTTGAAGCTTCTACAGACATCTTCATGGCATTCTGGTCAACGCCTTTTTATCTCAGGTCCTCACCTCAGTCTGTGAAGTCATCATCAAGAGCCGGAATTGCTTCCTCCGCCCTCGTAGGTGGGAGGTAAGTGGAGGTTTCATTTGGAATATGAATTTCAACGAATGACTGGCCTGGAAGTTTTGGTGAGATGCAGGTCCCGTTCGACATTGTTGATCATGCTTTCATCACAGTTAACGGCATATAGAGGCCGCTTTCTGCCGTGGAGGTGCTACCTCCATGGGAGGACGCTTCGCGGAATCGTGCCAAATGCTTCAGTTTTTGATCTCATAGCAGAAGGCATATACAAACTAATGCTGGCTTGTTCGCTGGCCCGGTCTTTGGAGTAAGGACTTTTACAATTGCTGAGAAGGCTGTAAGGGACACATCGAAGTGTCTTGACCCAAACTATGTGCATCAAAGCAGATGTGTGCTTCTTGGTCTAGCCCCAACGAGATCTTCCCTTCCCATTAGGTGAAGAAACAAAGGCGGATGGGGGATTCGACCATAGAGCCACACTCTAACAGACTTACCATGCCGATGGCTGTATTTTACAGTTCAGTGACTTCAGGTTGCAACGAGAGAAGGAGCTCGTGCAAATCGTGAGAGTGACATCGAGTTGACAGGAAACTACAACATGGGTAGTCACCGTTACCCAAGTCAACTCCCGTCTTCAACTGTGACCACTGCAGTGCACTCAGGACAACCGGAGACGTCCCTTCCGCCCTACTTCAGCCGCCGTGCGGCATGAGATCAGACCTCGCGGCACTCAACAGTGATTGCAGGATTCAATGGCCATTAAAAGTGAGCCGAAGTGACCGCGGCTGATGACCACTTTGAAGGCTGGGGTTACTGAAGAAATTTCCCGCGGCGTCCATCGAGGTTTATCTAACGTTCGCGACTTCCAGGTATGTGGGAGCGCAGGTTCAGCACGGCGGGCCCAGTAGCAAAGAAAGAGCAAAAGGGCAGCCACTCCATCGCTCTTGCCTACAACTTGCGGTGACCGTCATTAGTACACAAAGCAACTGTACAATGTCAATGACTGGAGCTATACCGTATGCATTTAAAGAAAATGCCTTTAATTTAATACTGCAGCTTCTTGGTGAACCGGCGATGCTCAGACGAGTTCGGGTTCCGCGTCCGTCCTCCGGTTATTAACACGGCACAATGCGGAGAGGCCATATAAGACGTCGGGATAATCTGGGGTAGCCACTTAAAGACTGGAAGATCTTTTCCCGGCAGATAGATTGCGTGATCCCAGATAGATTGCTCGAAGGGCCGTATCCCACCTTGAGCTCGGAATCTCAAGCTTCATCCGCGCTCAGGAGAGTGATGGACCAAGAACACCACGTTATTCTAGGGCACTACCGCAATTCTCATAAACTCTTCATGCGGACCACAGATACTGTATCGCACAATCGACGTCCTCACCCATTCACACGGACGGTACAAAGCTCACCTCCAACTTCCCATTCACGCTACTCGTCCATCGATCTCGAAGACCGACTCAATCAGCAAAATGCTCTCCCCTCTCATCCTCACCACCACGCTCCTCGCCAGCCTCACCAGCCTAGCCATCTCCTCCCCAATGCCCCAAGCAACCAGCGTCCCCACCCCCACAACCTTACAATCTGGCGCCTACTGGATCCGCGCCGTCGTCCAGCCCAACTACCACAAATACCTCCAAACCAAACCCGCCAACATTCCCGGGACCGCCATCCTCGAATCCTACACCACAGCAGGACAATTCAACATTGTCGACGGGCAGCTGGTCAACAAGGTATCCAACCCAACTTTATACATGTGGGTGGAGGAGCCGGCCGACAAGGTCAACCCGCCGCGGACGCTGGCGACGTGGTTCAACACGACCAGGAACCCTTTCGGAACGTTTGCGTGGCAGGGCGACACGCTGACGTGGAGCGTGGCGAGCGTGAAGAGGCAGAATGTGGCGGCTTGGTTGGTGTGTAAAGGCCAGGCGCTGTTTGTGAATACGGGGGCTTATGGGTATCAGACGCCGAGGGGGTGCGCGGATCAGACGGTGGGCTCTTTTCTTTTTTCTCCCCTTTCCCCATCGGTGATGGTAGTGGTGATGTTGAATGTGGACGGGTAGGACTAACGGATGGAGTAGATACACTACTATAACGACAAGACTGCGAACAACTAGCAGAGGGAAAGGAATGAAAGGAGTTGTGGAATTGGGGGTGGGGGGCTGGACTCATCCATGGAGCCTTTGTAGGGAGATATTTGCAACTGAGCAAGACAGTCACTGACCAAGACAAACGATCCGATAGCCAAACACTAGCAAAGTCATGCTGATATATACACATATTCATCTCATTAATCATATCTCTGCTCCGGGTATCTTGCAAACTATAACGGAAAAACCAACCACACTGCCACTGCCTTCCTCCACCTCCGCTCCCAAACACTACACTACACCACACCATAACAGTCTCATCACCACCCTATACCTTCTCGTCATTCTTATGCTCATGCACCTCAATCTCATTCTCCGCCGTCTTCCTCGCCTTAACAGCCTCAATCTCCGCCGTAAGTCTCGACTCGCCCTTCTTCGTCTTCCAAGGCTTAGGACCCTCATCACCAAACAGAATCTCGATCTCCTCCAGCGTCTTACCGCACGTCTCCGGGTAAAACACCCAGAACCAGGCCGCAGCAGCAACGCAGAGCACACCGAAAATGATAAAAATCTTCCAAGTAATATTGACAAACGCCGGCGGTGTGAACAAGCCCAGCGCAAAGTTAAACACCCAGTTCGACATGGCAGCCATGGACATACCCGTGGCGCGAGTGCCCAGGGACCAGACCTCGGCGGCGTAGATCCAGCAGACGGGGGCCAAGGTCAAGGCGTAGACGACGATTAGCAAGTAAGAGAACAGGATGACCGTGTTGGCGGGCGCGCCCTTGTGTACCGAAATGACGATGTTGGCGTTGCCGCCGACTCCCTCCGGAACGTTGTCGTGGTGCGCTCCCATGACGCCGCCGACGACGAAGTGGCAGAAACCCATGCCCAGAGCGCCATAGACCAAGAGGGTGCGACGACCGGTCTTGTCGATGAAGAGCCACATTACGCCGGTGAAGATGATGAAGACGGCGTATTGGATGCCCGAGGTCACCATGGCTACGTTGCCTGTGAGCCCGGCCATTTGGGCGATGTAGGTTAGATAGTAGACGATTACGTTGGCGCCGGCGAGTTGCTGGTGAAAGAATGTTAGTTACTGGTTTGTTGATGATGGCGAGACAGGAAAAAGGGAAAGAAAAAACGTACCTGCCAAGCCTGCACGGTCATACCAGCCATAGTACGCTTCCACATGCCATTCTTGACGAACTTCCTCCAGCCCTGGCCGGCCTCACGCTCAGCATTCATGACGGTGACAATCTCCTCCCACTCGGCAATGACTCTGGGGTCGTCAACGTTGCCATCAGCCTGGATGTTAGCCAGAACAGCAATGGCTTCCTGGTCCCTGCCGACCTTGGCCAGCCATCTGGGCGACCTAGGCAGGAAGGGAAGACCGAGCATGAGGAAGAAGCAGGGGATGAACTGGATGCCCCAAGCGGTCCTGAACGAAGCAGGGCCCTCAATCGATGCACAGCCGTAGCCAATAAAGTACATGATCAGGATACCGAACTCGATGGCGAGCTGCTGGATGATGACCAAGGAACCACGCTTCTCCGCCTTGGCGATCTCGGCAAGGTAGACGGGGACCTGGGAGGAGGTGATGCCGACGGTGAAGCCGTTGAGGACACGGCCGGCGATGAGCTGGCCGTAGTTCTTGCAGGCGACCTGGACGGAGGTGCCGATGAGCCAGAAGAAGCAGGCGAAGAAGATGGAGTCACGGCGACCGATCTTGTCGGAAAGAGGACCGGCGATGGCGGAACCGACGACGGAGCCGGCAGCGAGGGCGGAGCCGATGGCTCCTTGGATGACACCGGAGGGGTTGTTGAAGTATTGGAGGTATTGGTCGGTTACGACGATGGCGGACATGGAAGAGATATCGAAGCCGAAGCTGGAGTATCAGGAGTGGTCAGCATATGGTCCTGTATGTGGCCTGTGTGTAACCAGAATACCGAGTTGAATAGCGAATAGATTGGAATAGATGGAACTCACAGTGCACCACCCAAGGTGGCAATGATAGCCACAAGGTGGACATTGTAGATTGTCGGTAGTTTAAGCCCGAGCCCCATCTTGATAGTTTTCCGCAGCAGTTGCGCTGACTACGGATATCTCGAGGAGTTGAAAAGAGACAAAGTCTTGAACAGAGACGCTGGCTTCTTTCCTTCGAGAGAACTGAGAGTCCCCTTATACATATGTTTTCCCCCGAGACAGAACCCAAGTCCCCACCCCCGGAGGACCATCAACTTGGAAATCCTTCATGTTGCATCACTCGTGCGAAGGATGCAGGCATCCCCGGAAGGAGGTTGAGCTTGGCTGCAATGAAACCGGGGAAGATGGCCTCTTTCCCTCGGTTCAACGTTACCGTGATATTCGTGAAGTGGGGTCCATGCTGTGTTCTGGCGCTGGTAGGGCCGAGAAAGATGTTGTTGGTTCGGGCGAAGGAACGGGGACGGCGGTAAAAGGCTGTGGAAAAGTCGTGCGAGACTGTGAGACAAGCAAGGCGGCTGGTCGCTGGTCACTGTCGTCGTGTGTTGCGCCGTGAGAGACAGGAGGAAGTTGGATGTTCCTCCAATCAAGGGCATGTAAGTCCAGGCCCACCCTGCCTCGAGCATGGCAGCCGAGCGGAAGCAGGGAGCAAGACGAGAATTGCGGGGTGCGGGGATGCGGGGATGCGGAGACGGCCCGGGGCTATGATAGGTGCGCTTGTAAGCTTTTGTCTCTTTCTCCAACTTCAATGTGAAGAAAGCGACGAAAAGCGACGGGTTGGGGGACATGCCATGCAACAGTCGAGCCGTTTCGGCAGTTCGCCGTGCTGATCGGAGAAAGGGGCGGCGGGAGGACAAGGGGCTGGCCAAGAACTCTGAGGAACTCTGAAGCGCAACCACGGGAGAACCACGCTCAAAGAAGCCAGCCAAGACCGGCCATGACCAGCCATGACCAACAACACCAACGGCTTTGTCCCTTTCCAGGCGTTAGAACCGGGCCGTCTTGCTGGTGGACACCGTCTCCGCCAAACCCCGGAATTTACCCCACGATATGTTCCTCCTCATTCTCTCATGACCCCATTCCATCACTTCGGAACTGGAGAACGGAGGTGGACCGGGTCAAGTTACAGAGAACTTGAGGGAAGCCATATTTTCGTGATTTTGCAAGTGACGCTATCAAAGTTAGCATGGAGGTTAGGTACTCGTCCTGAGCGGGATAAGTTGATAACCGTGGGAGAGTGAAATTCCGGTCCTGGTTTAATTGTCTGGTGATTGGTACTATCGAGGTCGGGAAGCGGCCAAAGACCTCTGAGGCTCTTTGGTAGATTGTTTTGCATGACTAGTCACGGTCAAAGTCCGTGGGTCGCTGATATTTTTGATTGGAACGGCTCGAGTATTGGAGATCCAGATATCGGGGAATGAGGTACCGAATTAAACATTCAGATGTCTGATTGGTTCAGCCCAAATTCCAACGGTGAACCCCTCGGTCATGAGTGTGTGACATGCGTCGTACCGAATGCAAAAACTGTACGATACTGTACAAGTAGATTCCCGACGAATCTTTTGACGTGGATCTCGTGATGTTCATGGGTGTTGGTTGTCGACTTGTACACGTACGCAATATTCCTGTCTGAAAGCAGATGCCGTCTAATAGTTTGTTGTTTTGGCCCAGGCCAAGAAGTCGTCCCATTGTTCCTCTGCGGCCTCTAAAGCCATGTGAAACATCTCGGTCAAAACCCCAAGCTGAAAATTTAACCTACATGGGACGGCGACCATGAATCAGGATGCAAGATCCTTCCCAAAAGCGGGTGATATGAAGACCTTCATATGCGGTCGGGGGCTCTAGTGTGAGAGCAGTAGAAAAAGAAAGTTGCAACAAGGCAAATCGCGAGGCTCTCCATGTCTTGATCAACAAAAGAACGTGAGACAGAAACAACTTGACCATTGCCAAACTCAGCCGGGATCCGATACTGTGTTGTATTTGGATGGATCATCGCTCACTTGAAGCTTCCAGATCTCCGCGTGCTGTAGCATGGCATGGCTAACATGATGCATCACTACTGCAACTTTATTTGTGAAGGGAAGTCGGGTCTATCAAAAGGGTCCATCTGCCATGCGTCGCTCAAGAAGGCATGGTGTTGGTGCGTAACTGCCCAGATGTGCGTATGGGTATCCCTCCCGGGTTGCTGTGTCACGGTCCGAAGTATAAAAGGTGTGATACCCTTCATTTATGACACTGCCCAGGGAAATCCACCAGGCAGGACAGTGGAAGAGTTTCACACTTGTACCTTAAGATGGCCTTACAATGTTTCCCAAGCGCATGGTGGTAGTTGGTGCGCAGGGACGCATCGCCGGTGTTGAATACCGGGATGATGGTGAATCAAGACGCATCCCGAGGGCCCAGACACTTGGTATGGCCAGTCTGCGGGGTGTAGCATAGTACAGCAGAATCATGGTCCTGACTATGTTTCGGAGTAATGTGCCTTTATGGTTCGAAACCGAGAAGGAGGCAAGGCAAGATGTGCTGGTTGGATGAACGATGTTTGTAGTTGGTTTTTAATTGCATAGGGTTAGGGATATACTTGAGGGAATGACACCAGTGCTGGTTGATCTGCTAGTTGCTCCGCCCAACCACTTCCCGGTCGGAGACTGAATGGATTGTCATGCAAGAGCGTGGTAGAGAATTGAGCTGGCGGCAATCGCACCTTGGGAGCGCATTCGATAGAAGCGCTGGTAAAGTAGGTAGTGAAGATGAAAGGGGAATGCGTGCTCGAAGTGAGCTTTGTCCAGGTGGATGGATGATCAACACTTACTCTCCCACAGCCAGGCGGGTGTGCAGTCCCCAAGTTAAATTCTCCAGGGATGGCGAAGCAATATACAGAATAGCGACGAGAAGACGACGAAACGGGTGCTGATCAAATGGGTGGCATCACATCGAGATAAGAAGCTTTTGCTCGAGTCATCTGAATGAGGTGAGGAATTGTTTGCGTCGAGAACAAAGAACGCGACGGGATGGCTTGGTCGCGCAGAATGCGATGAAAGATGAAGGAGACGGGACAAAGAGAGCGAATGTAATGTGGGCCCAAAGATGAGAACAGTCCAATCAGAAAATTAGAGAAGACCAATCGCAACATCCAATCATGTCAAGCTGCATAGCAGTGATAACTTGAGCGATGCAACGTTACATGGAGCGAACAAAAAAAGAGATAAACATTTTATTATTTTCCAAGATAAAACAATTTCTATAAGCTTTATTTTATAATAAAAAGCCATTCAAATTAGTATAATCTTTTGTGGTTATCTTTTTGAATTAACTACGTAGTTTGAAATTTTTTGGTCAAAGTTTGGTTGTAAAACAAATAAAAATGTTATTAATTGCATTAATAGAAGGTATTATATAACATTTTTAAGAGAGGTCAAAATAATTGCTACGTTGCGTGACCCACTTTTAATTAGTATAAATTTCCAGCCATCCTCGCATTTTACTTTCAAAATTCTTTTTCTCTTTTCTTTCACTCATCCCGTCTCCTCCCTTCGATTCGTTTGCACACCTTTCCATACTCCACATCTCACCTTCACCATAACCTCTCACCGTGCCTCACCTGCACAACCAGCGCACTCCTCCACTCATTCAAGTTCACGCATTACACTACATACATAGGTATCTGAGAATCATCACTCATACTTGCACGACTGACGTCTGCATTAAAACTGTTAGATGCACATGCATATACATGGCATCACTTCTACATGACAAAGACATGAGAAGCTATCAATAAGATCAGATAAAATCTCGATCGTATAACCGTCAGGTCCTCGAGCGTTCGCTGTCGACTTGAAGGTGTCTGCCGTTTGATAGCATCGTCCCGTACTCGGAACGTGAACATCAAACAGAAGCAGATTATATATAGCCAGTACTCAGTACCTACAACTCATCCATAACACTTGGAGGGTTGCTCAATTACGCACGCAATCCGTCGCTTGACGAGTGACGACTTACTATTCAATCGCATAAATCCATCGCATCAAGCGGTGACTGCCTGTTGCCGGGACGACATTGATTCATCCCAGCTTCAGTTCGGCGCTCTTGCTGTCGGGGTGATCCACAGATCCAGGAATCGCTCCTGCCCTTGCAATTGAAGCCGGGAGTTCAGGAAGGCAGCTTCCCACTACAAATAAGACTACTTCCAAATTAAAAGATGAAGGAGCAACCTGAACAAAACCACAAATCTGAGTGCGGCCTCCACAGAAGGAAGCATTCGTTGTTGTCACCTACCTCGCCTAAAATTATATCCAAGAACCGTGGACGTACCGGGAGTCTTTCTCAGAACGGCATCAAAAAATCTTCAGACGTAAGTCACCCTATCATCGCTTTACTTTCATCTTCTCCCAAATTCATTACCCTTCACTCTGGCTTGCCCACCCACCAGTGCGGTTCCTTCACTCGGATCGCCATCGCACCCCGCGTGATATTCTGGAGGAATATACATACTTTTACAATTTCGATGCATGTCCCAAGGATCTACCCCATCCTGACCCTGCTAACTCGCATCAGAAGCAGAGAATACGTCCTGCGCGGAAACCCAAATTGCCATCCGAGGCAGTCAGTACCCTCCATACCATTTCATCGGCACCGCAAGTGCAGACTCGAGTCCCAGTACCCGACATGGAGTCTCCCGGCGAGCCTTCTGGCCAAATTCTGACTTCCCGGGCTTCAAACCTACCTTCAAACGCCACTCCGACACAGCTTCCTTCCCCGGTAACCGATAATGATACCGACCAGGACGTCGAAATGACTCAGCCGACGGTTGAAGCCACCCCCGCGGACGAAAACACAGCTAGTGTCTGGGTTGACTCTGTTGAGGAGGGAGTGAAACAGCTCAAAGTGCTTTACCTCCAGACAAACGAGAAGCGGCCTGACACGGCTAAGAAACCCACTAGGGAAGAAATCAAAAGTTATATCCAGAACATGCGCGCCTTCTTGCTTTACCTGGATCAAGTAGAGCCAAAACCTATTTTCAAAGACAAGTATGGTCTCGATGTGGCGCTCGGGTACATTTTGGGCCCCAACATGGGACCCTTGAAGAAAATGGCCCCAGACCTGTTGCTACTGGCTAAAGAAGTACTGGACAAGTATGAGGCCGAAGAATGGGGTAAGGGCTTTACAGATCACGACGAAGAAGAAGAAGGAATTGAGGTAGATGATTTGGGTTCCGCCGTTGCTACATCCAGCAAAAAGGGTAGGCAAAGCTCCGACCCCCGCCCTTCCGCTCACACAGAAGTTATCCAACTTCCCCCCGTCTCCCATCCGATTTGGGGCCTCCGAGGCATCATGCACGGCCTGGCTCGCAAGACGACAGAGACAGGTCGAACTGTTTTGTTTTTGGATCCTCGCTACCATAGAGAGAAACGCAAAGCCAAGGTTTTTGGCCACAACGACCACATTCCCGGTGCTTGGTGGCCGTATCAAAAGGCTGCTCTCTTTCATGGAGCTCACGGTGCGCCTCAGGCGGGCATTACCGGCGACCCTAAACTGGGAGCATACTCTATCGTTGTATCAGCGACCTCAGTTTACCGGGACCTAAACGAGGATAAGGGCACCGAGCTTTGGTACAGCGCGGACAAAAGTACTACGAATGCCAGTCCTGTGAGAGCCGGAGAAACCAGTAACGCGACAAGAAGTTTGGAGATAGCATTAAAGAATGGCAAGCCAGTGCGGGTATTGCGACACGCAGGAACCACTTCTGATCCTCGCCGCAGCCCCATCTACCCTACAGTTGGAATTCGATATGATGGGCTCTACAAGGTCGTCGCTCAAGGAACCGGCACGAACAAGAACAACGGCGTGTTCAAGCGTTTCAAGCTTGAACGGCTCCCGGACTCGCAGAATGCCGGTGTCTCATGGGAGGAGGTCCAGAAACTCCCAAAGAGGGAGCAACGGCAGCAATTCGACAAGATCAAGGATGGATACTAGAGGGATCTCAAGCCTGTTTCCTTCCACAGCAGAGCCGGACTTCTCAATATGCTTCGCCTTCACACCCCACGATTGCAGTCAAAATACACGACTTATCGCTAGGCTTGATGTCCTCAAGCTCACCCCAAAATGTTATGAAATGTACATACCTTTTCACCATCACCTTGTTTTCCTCCCATCACTTCCGCTATTCCCATTGTCTCTACCACAATCACGCAGGCGTCAACCATTCGATCCAACACAAAAAGAAAACAACCACAAAAAAAAGAAGTTACACACCAAAAGGAGGGAGAAACGTTCAAAGGCTATGAGGTGTTGCAGCCTTTTCAGCGAGGGAGACACGAGAAAAGGAGGGAATGCGGTATGAGTAAGAAGGACGAGAATGACCAGTGCGGTAGTTGGCAAACGGGTAAAATTGGTTAGTAGTAGTACTGTCAAGTAGGAAACGAGAAGGATAAAAGTTATTCTCAAGTTTAAGGGGAAAATTCCGTTTTTAGGCGGAAGTTGATTTTCGGATTGTCGGTTATTTTCATATCGCTCTGCTATTCTGTTCGACCCTTTCGTATATCATTAGATTGGAAGTCTTTCATTATAAAAACACTAAACCTCATTTCTCATTATACCAAGTTCATCGTGCAGTGAAACCATGCTACACTCTTGAAGTGATTTTTCCATTGCTTTGTGACCTCACCCCTCAAGATGCCAATATGATCCAAAATTCCCCAATTAAAGCTTCGCTTGCAAACCCGTGATTCCAAGAACCTCTTCCACAATGGCACGACCAGCCGCTCTGCCAGAGAAGATACACCCACCCAAAAACGTTCCCTCGAGAGAGTTGTACCCATGGACACCACCCCCTCCAAAGCCTGCCGCCTCTCCGACCGCGTACAAACCCGGGAACGGAGTGCCATCCGTCCTCATAACATTGCTGCTAAGGTTAGTCTCAATCCCGCCCAACGTCTTCCTCGTAAGCAAATTCATCCGCACCGCAATCAGCGGGCCGTGCTTCTTATCCAACAACTTATGCGGTGGCGCCACACGGCTTCTCCGATCAGGCCAGTAATTCCGCGTGCTGTTGATGAGCATCGCCTGCGCGTCCTTGGAGTACGGGTTATCAAACTGGCTGTCCCGGGCCTCGATTTCCTCCTTGATCGCAGCGTAGTCGAGACGGACACCGCCCGTTTTCTCCATGAGCTCGTTCATGCCGGCCACCAGGTCCTCGAGGTTGTCCTTCACGACGAAATCCTCGCCGTGCTTGATGAAGTTCTGCACGGGAACGGTGCCGTTGGAGCTGAAGACGCGCTGCCGCAGCGTCTGCACGATGCTCTTGTTGGTGATGTCCGGGTTCTGCTCCGACCCCGAAAGCGCAAACTCCCGCGCCGCGATGGTGCGGTTGCAGATGAACCACGAGTAGTCGTAACCTGTGCTGCAGATGTGCTTGAGCGTGGCCAGCGTGTCGCAGCCCGGGAACAGGAACGGAGGCAGTCTCTTGCCCGTGGCGTCCAACCAGAGTGACGACGGCGCCGGCAACACTCGGATCCCGTGGCCGGGCCAGATCGGATCCCAGTTCTTCAGCCCTTCCGTGTAGTGCCACATCCTGTCCTTGTTGATCACGCTCGCCCCCACGCCCTCCGCGATGTCAATCATCCTCCCGTCCACATGCGCCGGCACGCCCATGACCATGGTCGCCGGCACTTTTGGACCCAGCCGATCAATCGGCCAATTCTTCTTGACCTTCTCCAGATTCCCTCCGATTCCTCCACTAGCAATAATCACTGCCGCGCCACGAATCTCAAACTCCCCCGTCGCCACCCGCGAACTGCTCAACCCCCTCGCCAACCCATCCTCCTCTTCCAACACCCTCCCCTTCACCCCCACCGCCCTTCCCGTATTCTCATCAACAACAATCTCATCAACACTATGCCTAAACCTCATCTCCACCACCCCCTCCTTTTCTTTTTTCTCAACCGGCTCCCTAAAAACCCTCACCACCTCCGGCCCCGTGCCCCAACTAACATGAAACCTCGGCACCGAATTCCCATGCCCCCCCGCCCCCCTCCCATCCCCGCGTTCCGCCCACCCGACATTCACCAAAAACCCCAGTCCCCTCGCCTTCACATAATCTTCCATTTCGTCCGTGGCAAAATCCACAAACGCCTCCGCCCATTTTCGGGGCCAGTAATCTTCTTTTTCCAGTTTATCGAATTGTGCAGAGGATAACCAGTCGCGAAGGGCTAAGGAGCGAGAGTCGCGGATGCCCATCCGTCGTTGGAAGGAGGAGTTGACCATGAAGAGGCCGCCGAGGGACCAGAAGGCTTGGCCCCCCAACGAGGAGCGCGGTTCTTGGTCGAGGAGGAGGATGGGGATGTTGGCGCGCGAGAGCTCGAAGGCGGCGACGAGGCCGGAGAGGCCGGTGCCGATTATTATTATGGGGTTTTCTTTCGTCGGCCGGGTGGGGAAGGAAGTTGGGCCCGGAGAGGAAGGGGTTGGAGAGGACATTGTGATCGGGAGGTTTGGGAGGTCGTGGTGGGAGTCGTGGGAGTGGTTGTCGGTGGAAGCTGGGGGAAAGAAAGGTGGTGTGATTGTTGCGATTGAGGTAGAGAGTGGTGTTGGAGGATCGATCGCGGTGCGCTTGGGCTGTTGATTGTTGCGGGCGATCGCTTTTTACTGATCTGAAGACTGATACCGGATGGCGATGTCTTCCTGCAGTTGGATGTCAACGGATGAGTTGCGATCAGACGCTGACGCTGACAGAAATGTCAATCTGTCAGCGATAATGATGGGCTCTCATGTTGGCGGTCACGCGGTCTCTCTCGGTTGCCTCGGTTCAGAGTCCGAGGGGAAGTTGGCGCGACATGCATTCGGAGAAGTGTTTCCCCGCACAAGGGTTTCAGGGTCTCGTTCGGAGGGGAGGGGAAGTGGAAGGGTTCAGACTTTCGATTTTCGACTGTCTGTGTCAATTGGCTTTACTTTTGCCTTTTCCTTTCAAAACTTGAAGTCTCTCAAAAAGAAAAGGATGTCAGTCTCAATGTGGATGGCCCAGCGATAACTATCGTCGAAAGCCCGCACCGACTTACACCGGCCATGACCCACCTGTGACGTCTCCGGGTCCGGGTCCCCACCCACGGATCGGCGGTGATTGCGGGTCCCATCCATGGCTCCTACCCCGGATCCGGGCCAGTGATCGGAAAGTCTACCGGAGTATGGCAGTCGTAGCCCACCACCGTTCAAAATGCCGTACTTACTCCCATCCAGGCGGGGCATTTCCTCATCCTCGATTCTTCTTCCAGACAAGCATCCACTTGAGCCAATCCCCCATGCTTCGCCTTGCCTTCTTTTACAGAGATTAAGATTCACTTCCTCATTGCTTCATCAAAACTCGCCTCAAATGGAACCCCTGGCAAAAGTTGACAGCTTACTCAGTTCGGCGCTTCTGTTGGGCACCGAAAAGGTGGCTTGCAGAATGGATTCGCATAACCAACCGGGTTTCGCTGGACACTCCCGTGTACCGTCAGCAAAGCACAGGTTGTGTTGGATTCTCCTGCTTGAGAAGAATTGAGTATTGCTCGCTTGGCAAAATGGACGATATTACTGTCAAGACAGAAACAGGCTGGTCAGTTATCGCAAGCCTTCCTGTCGCTTCAGGGAACACAATGACGGTTGGTAAAGATCAGAGATGTCTCACGCATATATGGCTGACTGCATACTGCTTCACCATCCGAGGTGTGTCTCGGCTCCAGCTGGTGGCACAAGAGGTCGTTGATCCAGTGAGTATTGTCCTCCAATTTACAGGAGTTCAAGCATGAGTTAATCTATGGTCACAGCAGACGGACCCAGTCGGTACGATACCTACACCATCATCACCTAGGCAAGGTAGTGGCATCTTATATATGACACTTGGGCAAGACAGTGTCATTTTGACAGTTCTTATCAAGGAGCGCATATCCTGCCGTCAATGATGGCCCCGACAAATTCATGGCACACTTTGCTGGCTTCTAGCTAACTGCCGGCGCTAGGCTCTCTTCTTGATGTAGAACACCAACTCTGACACTTGCTAGTATCTCAACAACGGAGACCACCATCACCCGCCAATGACACCCCTGAAGAATATGCGGAACATAAAAACGTCTGAGGGATTACAAAATATGCACACTTCTTCGTGTCTATCCCCGAATCCATGTTTGCGCGTGGCATAGCACGGCACGGCCCATGGTTCGGGTCCTGCATCCAACATTGCTCATTGGTTTGGCATTTACCAGCCGAGTTTCTTCTCGGACTTAGTCAGTTATCGCCTCTTTATCTGGGTTTGGGGAGAGTGCGAGCCGCTGGTTCGATAGAATTTAAAGCCCAAACGGCTTGGGACTTCTCCATTCCCATAAGACTCCCTTCCACCATCCAGGTCAACCGTCCCGTTCAATACTCCAGACATGTCTGCTGACTCAAGCCTAGTCCCCAGACACAAGCCATAGAAAGAAGTCAGGAAATGAAAGTCAAGACCCCATTCCATCTCAACGGGATCCCAAACCGCGTGCAACCACTTCAATCATACCTTTATTGATGAGTGGCTTACTGCACGGGTCTAGCTCCACTCTCAAGGAACGGAACGATTCAATACTATGACTACTCAGCATCCAGCCAGTGTCTCCCGTCCTTGGTATTTACTGCACATGCCGGTAGATGGGCACCGAGATCAACCCCCTTCCCCTCAACCTAGTCAAATTATATTGCCCTGTATTATGTGGCAGGACCAAAGGAGTGCTGTGGTAAGTCTGGCTCTGGAGTATCTGGACCCTGTGCCGTGGAATTCGTAACAGGACGGTAGCATTGAATATTGCAAACTATATCCGCGTCCCGTCCCTCTGGATGAGCTGGGATGGTATGGGAACTTGATCCGTTTTGATGGTTGCCGGGCTGTTTATGTTGCTGGCCCAGAAGTTGGGTACCTACCATTCTGGATGATTGATGGTGAATGATTTGCCTCCATGAATGTCCTAAAGGGGTTCACTTATTAGCAGCTCATCTCCGCTTCTTAACCAGATCGTCTTGATCAAGGCCCTTCATCCTTCAACATCTCTGGCCCAGCCAAAGCGGTTTTCATCCACAGCATAGGTAGCCCAGCAAAAATCACAAAATGGCAGTCATCCACGACCCTCACAGGTATGATGAACACCTCAACCCCATGCTTTGCCGCGGAAAAAAACTTGCACTGGACGGCGTACATGGCTGGCGTGGCGATGACGCAGTTTGGCGGGTACTTTTACTTTACGGTGACGTTGGCGTACGCGGTGGATTCTTATACGGCGAATTTAAGTGAGATGTTGATTATCATGAATGTGGGGAAGCAGGCGATTAGTTTTGGGATGGCGCTGAATGTGTTGAATTGGATTTTGGAGAGCGGGTGTGGAAGGGTGATTGCGGGGGTGTTTGGGGGGGTGTTGTTGGGGAATAATTTGGTGGTTTTGGTGTTTATGGTTTGGGGGAAGGGGATTAAAGGGGGTTAGTGGGACTTGGTTGGCGAGGGTGCATAAGACGACGGTGGTTGAGGGGGGGGGGGAGGCATTAAGGAAGGGGAGGAGGTCAGGTTAAGGAAAGCTTGTGGAGGGGGAGGTTGATTGTGGTGATGGGATGTCGATGAGGAACTAGGTAAGGTAGTCAAGAAGCAGAAGCCAAGATGTGTGTATGAGATTATGAAGGAATATTAATGTGAAATTCCCTGATCACGAAGTGTCCTCATCAGAATTGACGAATCAAGCTCATTGTCCTCCACTGCCTTTACTCGACCCCATTCCCACCTCTAAAACACGCTCGCTGAAGTTCCGATGTTTCCTCGAACACTCTCTTTCCTTCATCAATATCTTCCCCTTTCTTCCTCCATCCCAGAAGAAGAGAACCCTCTACTCATAACAAGGCCTCAACCAACTTCCACCCTCCGCACCCGCCGGCTCCTCCCACCAAGGGCACGAAATCTTATAAGCCTTAATCCCGCCCTCAGGCGCCCAGCACCCACTACCGCTCACGATGCCCGGATCCGAGCAATCGGTCTTCTGGTACAGCGTGATCTGGCACTTGGGGTTGAGGTAGGCGTCGCTGATGGTGCGGGCGTCGAACGTCTCGGTGACGTTGCCTGTCCACTGCTTCTTGGGCACGGTGCACTCGCCGCAGGCGGCGCCAAAGTTGACCGTGTAGAACTCCCAGTTTCGGGAGTTGAGGTCCATGGGGCAGGTGTCGGAGGTGGAGAGGCGGAAGCCGCCGAGGGTGGGGACGCGCTTGCTGTTGTACTCGGATGAGGAAGAAGAGGAGGAGGCGGGCAAGGCGGAGGCGGTGCTGATGGAGAGGGCGGCGGCGAGAGCGCCGGTGAGGAGGGTAGTGAGTTGCATAGTTTGATTGAGTAATGGAAGATGAAGGAACCGAGTTGGAAGAAGTCGGGAATGAAGGGTGCCTTGCGAGATATTTGTATCTGTCTAAAAGATCTCCTGACGTAGGTCCCGAAGGGTTTGGTGATGTGGAGCTTTCACAAGGATCTCGAAGGACCCGGGAAATGGGTGCCTTTATATGCACTTTTCGTATTGCTGAAAGCTTCTCAAAATCAGATGAGGAACTTTGAATACGAACATCGTGGCTCCCCACTTGCTTGGCTTCCTTGGCCGGGGGAAGCTTGGTAGTGGAATGTCAAAATTAGCATTCTTGGTCAACGTGGAGCACGTCCGATCTCCGACCTTTCCGTAGGGCTGAGGAGGCTTGATGACAACCTCACTTGTCAGTGGACGGCATCCCACGCGATTGGCTCACGTCAAGTCTTACAAGCTGTCATCCAACTTGTGATGTTTTTCCTCAGCCTCCGCCATACCACTTGTCACCTGTTGAGTCGGATGGTAGCGGCTTGGCATCCCCAGCTGCGAATAACCACCATTCAACTACAACACCGCTCCATATAAGACGGGGTAAATACCGTCCGAGGCTGAACTGTCGAGAGTCGTGCGTCGAGCCGAATCAAAAGAGGTTAAAGCGATGACTGGCCAGATGTTCCAGAAAACACCACATGTCGTCTGTCTGAGCCGCTGCTGACTTCTTTCTCTTCCAGTCCTCCTCCGACCTCAGAATAAAACCTTCTAGCCATCGTCGGTTGCCTCTCCATTACTTCATCCAGTCAAACACCTTTCCCGGATTCATGACCCATTTGGGATCAACCGAAGCCTTGAGCTGCCTCATAAGCCCAATCGTCTCCTCTCCGAGCTCGTCCACCAAGCACTCCTTCTTCCCAATGCCAATCGCATGCTCCCCGCTTACGGTACCCTCCATCTCTAGTGCCCGCGTCATCATGTTTTTGACGCATTTGGCGACAGCTTGCTTCTGCTGCGGATTTGTAGGGTCATACATCATGGAGACGTGAAAGTTTCCATCTCCTACATGGCCAATCACGCTCGCAAACAAGCCCAGAGATCCGCACTCCCGCTTCGAGATTTCGATGATTTCCGCCAGCCGTGAAATGGGCACGGCCACGTCCGTAGACCAAATCTCGGTGCCTTTGGGCCGAGTGTTTACCATGGTGAAGAGGGCTTCCTTGCGCGCGGACCAGAGGTCCAGCTCATCCTGCTTCGTCTTTGCAAAGTGGAACTTGCTGTCTGTCAAGGGTTTGATGATCTCGCCTACGCGGGACACATCGCTCTTGATGGCGTCCTTGGTAGTCCCGCTGAACTTGAGAAACAAGGTAGGTTTCTCGTCCCATACGCGCTTGCGAACTGCGTCGCTTCCGTGGGTATTGAGCAATTTCATCTGCTCGTCGTCCATGAGCTCCAGGGCAGCAAGCTGGATTCCGGAGCGAATCAGCTTGGAAGCTGCAGCTGCGGCAGAGTGGATGGTGGGGAAAGCAACAACGGCGACGCTGGTTTCCTTGGGGATAGGAGCGAGCTTCAGGGTGACCTCGGTTACTATTCCCAGAGTACCTTCGGCGCCGACAAACAGAGAAGTCAGGTTGTAGCCAGCCGAGGTCTTGCGAGGACGCCGACGTGTCTTGATAACGCGGCCATCCGGGAGGACGACGGTCAGGTTGAGCACCCAGTCTTTCATAGTCCCGTAGCGCATAGCGTTGGTGCCGGAACAATTGGTCGACACCATTCCACCGACTGTGGCAGTGGGCGAGGGATCCAAAGGCACGAAGAGCCCTGTATGGGCGATCTGGTTGTTAAGATCAACCCAGTTAACGCCAGATTGAACGACGACATCCATGTCATCTGGGTGGAAGGCGATGACTTTATCCATGTAGGTGAAGTCGATGCAGATGCCGGAATATGGCTGGGAGAAGTTGCCCTCGACGCTGGAACCTGCGCCAAAGGGAACCATGGGGACATTGCGAGCATTGCATATCCGGGCGATGGCAGATACGTGGTCAGTTGTGCGTGGATAGGCGACGGCAACGGCACGCCCGGGTGAGTTGGACGTCGACCAGTCCGAATGGCCGTGGTGTTCGAGAACATGGGAATCGTAGGTGACTGCGTCTTGTCCCAGTATCTGAGCAATCTCGTTTGCAGCTTCAAGCATTTCTTTGTGGCTTGCATAGGTCGGCTTTCCCAGTGAATGCTCTTCCTTCTTCGAGTCCTTCAAGACAATTTTCGAAACATCCATAATGATTATCGCCGATAACGCAAGGATGATCCAGCCTCGTCTGGACAGGCCTAGCAGATTGAACAATATCCGTCCAGTCCTCTGGGGGATATTCTCGGATCGTTGTGATGCCCATCGTGTCGACTGATATGCCTGGGGAGCAAAGGTTGGCCGATATTGTCGCTGTACTGGGGGAATCAGGTTTCGGGAATGGGGAGTGAGAGTGAGCCGTGCTCGCGGAAAGCCAAGCACTTGGCGAGTCGCCATCTTTGGGTCATGCAACAACAGCCTGGGGGCGGAGTTTACTCCCGACTTTAGCAAGCCCGGTCCGGTGCGCGGAATGGAGAGATGGTCTCTCGGACTGCGGAAGCGGAGTCATAGAGAAGCCCTCGGGGCAGCTCGCGAGGGCGGCGCCGATACTCGGCCTGGTATGGGCGGGGAAGCGGGGCCGTGTTAGCGTCCTCGGCGGTTCCACATGACCGCTTAGGGCGGGAATCAAAATCCGGGGTTGTATCGCCAACGGCGCCAAGAAGGCTTGTTACCTACGACATCCTCAAATGGTTGATGGCCATGTCGCATTCATGTTAACATGTCTTAACAGAGCCATTTGAAGGTTCATAACAGCTTCACTTCGGTACTCGGCTCGAGGAGACGAGGATCGTCACCATCACGAGAGAGCTATGCAGTCTCGTCTCGTAGTAGTTCTGCCGGCAGGAGGAGAAGCGAACCGAGGATGGAAGTCGAGTGTTGGGAAACAAGACAGCTGCAAGAACGAAGTTGGAGAGGATGAAGAGTGTTCCAATTCGTCCACATAAGAAGGATGATGACAAGGGGAGAAAGTAGGTGTCAATTGGCCATGCCTGGGAAGACAACTTGTTCCTTCCGTTTCTACCAGATCGCTCCTTCGATGTTGACGGCGGGAGTCAAAGATAGGTATTCGTTTGACGGAAAGAAGATGGGAGATTTGAGTGGGGCACATGCCCTAACACTTGTATCCAAGGGGCAGCGCTCAAGCGTAACGAACATACAGTAAATCGGAGAAAGCCGCTGAAAATGTTTCTATTCTTCAACAAGTCTACCAAGGACTTTATGTCCTTTTCAGTCATGACTTGGAGGATAAGAAGTTGTTGTTCATGTGTGAATACCATGAAACGGACTGCGCCCTGAGGACTAAGGTTCTTAAAATTGCAGTGGAAGAGGGCGATCAGGGTTCATACCTACTTAGTGCGACATGGCAGTGCATCTTGCCTGGAGGTTACGAATGGCGCTTGTACCTCGCAAGTGTCCCTTCAACAACTCGGTCTTGCAACAACGCGCGCGTTGCCCTCCGGTCGAGCTTCAGAGGTTGAACAGCACATCACCTTTTTTTAAAAAAAAAAATAATCCGCCATTCTCACCTTCTCCAGAATCGACATTGAACATCCCGCGCAGAATCCAGATTGCCAGACCCCACCGGTTTCATCCCTCGGAGCGGGTGACGATCTGTCCGTATCCACGTTTCCTGTTCAGGTTTGTTAGTGTAGTCGCTTGGCGTAACGATTGACAGGACGTAACTTTCAAAGATACGGTATTTTATGTAACATACGGCCTAGCGTTACAAGGGAACTTACGACAGCACTGCACAGTGGTGCACATCTGGATGTCATGCATGGATACAATGAAGGATTGGGACGACGATTTCTCTCCTGCAACATCATCAGTCTCATCTCCGCAACTTCAAGAGATGCATCGACACAGACCTCTCTATGGACGATATCACCCTGCCAGCCGTGATACGCAAGGCGATCGGCTGAAATCCACAACACTCAGAGCCAGTAAGCCCCATCCGCGACTGCCGATCCACTGAATCGCGTACCTGAATTTCACCACAACGGAGCAATGCCGTGATGGAAGCCACCCTCCAGCACGCACAAGAAGGGAGTGAGCTGGAGATTGAGTGCCCACCATCCCACACGACTTGTCACACGCATCTGATTGCACTGCCCAGTGTACTCCCGTTCACCGGTTATCTTATCGCGTGGAAGCACTCCCGTCTTCCATTCACCAAGGTTCTACAAGCAGAGAGGACAAGGGCAGCCGAGGCCTTCGTTCTCAGGAACCGAGAACCCCTTCCGCCGCGTCATTGTGGGTGGTACCCACTCTCCCGACCTACCTGTAATGTCTGAAACCGTCTCCAGATTTTCTTGCTCTTTTTTCACTTCAACATTTCAAGTCGCAAACCATAGGGGACCATTCTTTGTTTTGTGCACTGTCCAGGGTCGTTCTAGACTCCTATCACGTCAGTCAGCCTAGTACCAGTCATTCGTTGAAGCATATCTCATTTGGGCTTATTGCAGCCTTTCTTTCTTACAATCTCTTGGATTTTGCATTGGATACCTCTATCTTACACATCCGCTTTTACTATCACAATCGACGAGGAGGAGGATACTATAACTCGGAATATCTTGGCGATACCAGATATCGAGCTGGGCTGTGGACCGACGACTGGCTAGAAAACACCATACATCATGACGACAATATGGCTCGCAGCTCTCTTCGCCGCCGCAGGTTGTTTGCTGCCGGCAGCAAATGCCCAAGGCTACGCGGTGGATACACCAGGTACTGCGAACACTTGAGCACTTCAACCTGATGCAGACGCAACTAACACATTCCTTCAGATAACATCCGCGCCTCCGCCAAAACTCTAGCATACGACATGATGCTATTTTACAAGGGCAACCAGTCGGGCGAAATCCCAGGTATTCTGCCCGGACCGCCCTCCGACGGCAAAGGCGACTATTACTGGTGGGAAGGCGGCGCCCTGATGGGCACCATGGTTGACTACTGGCACTTGACCGGCGACACCACCTATAACGATGTTATCACCCAGGGCATTCTGCACCAAGTCGGCGACAGGCGTGACTTTCAACCCTTGAACTTCACGGCCTCGCTTGGCAACGACGACCAAGGATTTTGGGGCATGACCGCCATGCTCGCCGCCGAGAACAAGTTTCCCAACCCGCCCGCTGACCAGCCCCAATGGCTTGCCCTTGCTCAGGCCGTCTGGGCCACCCAGGCCGCGCCTGAACGCCACGACGATACTTGTAACGGTGGTATGAGATGGCAGATCCCTCCCACAAACAATGGCTACGACTACAAGAATACCATTGCCAACGCTATGTAAGTATACATACCACAACAAATTTCCGAGCTGCCCAGCTAACCAAACCCCCCAGCTTCTTCAACATCGGCGCCCGTCTCGCCCGCTACACCCGCAACGAAACCTACGCCACCTGGGCCACCAAGGAATTCCAATGGATCTACGACGTCAACTACATCGACCACGAGTCCTGGAAAGTCTACGATGGCGGGCACGTCGAGCACAACTGCACGGACATCAACAAGGCGCAGTTCAGCTACAGCGCCGCCGTACTCGCCCAGGGCGCCGCCTTCATGTACAACTACACGGATGGCGACACCGCCTCGCAAGACATCTGGAAAACCCGCGTCGAGAAACTCACCGAAGGTCTTTTGCGCGATTTCTTCCCCAAAAACATCGCCTTCGAACTCGCCTGCGAGACCCGCCACGGCGCCTGCACGCCCGACATGTTATCGTTCAAGGGCTACGTGCACCGCTGGATGGCGACGGTCACGCAGGTGGCGCCCTTTACGCGGGATACCATCCTCCCCGTCCTCAAAACATCAGCGGAAGCGGCAGCAAAGCAGTGCACGGGCGGAACCACAGGGCGAGTGTGCGGGTTCTACTGGTCCGAGGGTGTCTTTGTTGATCCGGCTGTGGACAAGACTACCGGTGCGGGAGAGGCGATGGATGTCCTGGCGGCTGTGTCGAGTTTGTTGATTGATGAAGCCAATCCGCCGGTGACGAATCAGACGGGTGGTATCAGTAAGGGAGATCCGGATGCGGGACAGGGAAGTAGGGGTGCTAGCGAGCCGGCGAAGCCGATTACTACGGCGGATAAGGCTGGGGCTGCTATTTGCACGATATTGCTGGTGGCGGGAGGTATTGCGATTTGGATGTTTATGAATTTGGGGGATTGAGGTGATGATTTTGATGAAGGGGGGTTTGAGAGGGGTATGTGTGTGAAGGTATGTTCATGACAGGATTCTGTATCCTTACACTTGGTTTTGGGTGGGTTCTTTTCCTTTCTGTGTTGTATGAGACGGTGGGTAGATCTTGGGCTGGCGTTATGCAGAGAGGGATTTTCTTCTTCTTGTATATGTAGAACTTTTGATACCACCATATATGTGACACTACGCTGTTCATGGGTCGATATGGGAATAAGAATGAAGCTTCTAGGTATGTCGTCGTCACCTCTTTGTCCTTGGCATTCTCATTAAGAGCACGGTCAAAATAAGCTTACTTGGCTAGCGCTAACCAAGCCAAGTCTTTAAGCATCACCAAGTGGTCACCCATTCAACAATGGAACCCGAGATTTCTTCCCGCTCTTTCCACAGAAGAGCATGACGACTTGATATTGAGGGGATTGTATCAAAAAAAAAGAAAATCGTACGTCCTCATTTCACATGCGGTTCACGCTTACAAAGCTCCGAAGTACGAGTGAAAGTGGACAGTGATGCAACAGAGAGGTTGGTAAGAGGTAGGCATCGTTCAACGGCCACCAACGTACGCAGTAGTTCATACTTGCAAGGGAATTTTTATGCACAGATCGGCAACGGCTCTTTCCATTCCCGAAGGGTGCCTTTATACAGTATTCATCGAACGCAGAGAAAGACAGTGAACGAACATACCCAAGCAAATCCAAGGTACATATACGAATCGGCATAGGGACCGTTCGATCCGATTATGCGTCCACTAGAGAGAGGTAGGTAGCGCGTGGCAATATTCATAAACCGCTCGGTAGTCTACTTATCCGTTTCGTTCCGTCGCAGTCAACATAGTAACATACCCCTCAATGCCGACCTCGACATCGATGGAAGCTCACGAGCAGAAAACCGGTTACCTACCGAACGGCACTGGACACTACACTATACGCATCCTACGAAATGATATCGCCGAACGTCCGGCGAACCCGGAATTAAGTTCCAGATGATGGTGCAACGTCTTTTTACATTGAATGGAAGGTACGGTAGGTAGGTAGTGTTGCCCTCATAGCCACAGGGGAAGCTATGAATCGTGGGATAACTTGAATATCAAGCGCACCTTCCACTTTTTTATCCCATCTCTATCACTGTCACTGCCCCCTCCCGCACCGCTACCTCCTATATAGGAGGTGGTAATGTATTGACCGCCCTCACCGCCTCATAACCCCAGACATCAAGCGAACCGCAAACCGAACTGTGTCTCATGGTAAAGCGGAGCTGATTTATGTAGTCGATGTCGATCGTCTCCTTTACTTATACCCGACACTAGTATGGAAAACTATCCGAACGGTTATGCAAGTCGAAGTGGGATCAATCGAGCCGGATAAATCGACTGTGTTCGATTCCAAATCGACTGTGTGGAGCCCATACAAACTGACAGCCAAGACTCAAAGCTTGGCATTTTTGGCATCGCTCTCGCGCGGCAGCAACCATTCACTACCTGTAAGTCCTTACCAAAAAAACATTGTTTTGAACCATGACAACGAGAGCTCAAAACTACTTTTTTCAGAGCGCTGAACTCTCATTCGCACGCGGGGGCCTCTCACCGGCCCCCTGCACCACCCGGAACTAACCCTAACACCTAACCCTAACACTAACCTTGGGGGCAGCCCGCGAAAAGCTACACAGTCGATTTATCATGGCACATAGTCGATTTATCCGGCCCGGGATTAATGCGCAGTGTCTTGAAGCCCGCTCCACAGCTACTCACTGGACGCTGGACGACTGTACGGGAATTCGGGAATAATGGCAAGGTAACATTGGTATATGGCAGGGCATCATCGACTATGTACATATCACTAGTGCAAGCGGATTCCGAATCTCCGATCGAGTTATGTAGGAAATCCGTGCGCTAAGCGGAAGGTGCACAACCAAAACCAGTGGCACTTCTCGTCATTGACCGTTTAAACCTGGCCGAGCCTGCGTACGACGGGACGAGGTTGGTGACGGCTACGTACCGCCGCTCGGACTGTAGATAGACCCCGCCTCAGTCCCCCAGCATCACCGGTGTACACAACTACCGTGCAACGGGGGGATTAGATCATGGGTTCGTCGGTCGTCGGTCTCGGGGTCTGGGATCGGGCCGGGGTGCTTTACTACGTAGAGGGAATGGATGGTTCCTCGAGTTCTTGAAACATGAACTAGGAACAAGTTATGAAAAATTGGCCGATTGGTAACTGGATGCCGTGGTAAAGTTGTATATCCATTCGAGGGGTTGACATGTCCGGTATATATAAGTCTGGGATAGCCCCATCAGGACTTGAAGTCTTGGACTACTAGTCATCTTTCAACACCTCTGGTTGCCGCGGTCTACCCCAAAGAGCCGCAGTTTACAGAGATGATGGATCTCTTACACCTCCTCCCACTGGAGGTACCCAGTCCCACCAGTCTCACGGGGATTGCCCTCATCGGCGTAAGTACCTATCCTAAGCCCCTATCTTACCCCGTTACTATCCTCAGCTCAAGTTCCAGTCTAACAACTGACCCTTCCCCCTTTCAAACCAAAACAGACCTCCCTCCTCCTATCCTACATCTTCCTCTCCGCCATCTACAACCTAACCCTCCACCCCCTCCGCTCCCACCCAGGCCCCCTCCTCCACCGCGCCTCCCTCCTCCCCTACCTCTACCGCCAAGTAACCGGCACTCTCCCCTACTACATCCTCACCCTGCACCAGCGCTACGGCCCCGTGGTCCGGATCTCGCCCAATTCCCTCTCTTTCGCCGACCCGCAAGCCTGGAAGGACATTTACGGCCATCGATCCCCGGGACAGGAAGAGTTTGCCAAGCCCAACTTGTTCTACAGGACAAAAGGGATTCCGCCGAATTTGCTGAGTGAGACGAGAGAGAATCATGGCCCGCTGAGAAGGTTGATGGCGCATGGGTTTAGTGAACGGAGCATGAGGGCGCAGGAGGGGATTATTGGGGGGTATGTGGATGCTTTGGTTAGGGGGTTGAGGAGGGCTTGTTTTGGTGGTGGTGAGAAGAAGGCTCAGCAGGGGGAGAAAGAGAACGGAGTGATGGAAAAGGAAAAGGGGGAGAAAGCAGCGCCGGTACCCCTCGACATGGTAAGCTGGTACAACTGGACCACCTTCGACGTCATCGGCGACCTGGCCTTTGGCGAGCCATTTGGGTGTCTGGAGAAGGCCGAGTACGATCCGTGGGTGGACGCGGTTGGAAAGAGTGTGCGGTTCGGCAGCTTCTTGTTTGCCATCAGGCTTTTGGGGCTGGAGGACGTGATGTATCCGATCGTTGAGACATTGAGCAACAAGGCGAGACGGTTCCATCGGAAAAGGACGATGGATAAGCTGCAGAGGAGGGTGAATCTGACGAAGGAGAGGCCGGACTTTTTGGAGGGGTTGTTGCAGAAGAGGGAGGAGTGGGTGAGTCTACCTCCTTTCTTTAGTTGTTTTTCGGTGTCTCATTGTGGAACTGAGACGTATGGTGATGTGGTGTTTGATGCTGACAAGTCCCTAGGGAATGGACATGGAACGACTTGCGGCCAACGCAAGTCTCTTGATCATCGCCGGTTCGGAAACGACTGCAACGCTCTTGTCTGGCGCAACGTATTTGCTGCTCAAGGATCCCGAGGCAATGAAGAAGCTGACTGAGGAAGTGCGCTCGACGTTCAAATCGGAGGAAGAGATCACCCTTTCGTCGGTGGGCAGCCTCGAGTACATGCTGGCCTGCTTGAATGAGGCCATGCGTCTTTACCCGCCTGTGCCCATCGGCATGCCCCGAGTTGTTCCCAAGGGCGGTGCAAAGGTTGCCGGCACATTCGTGCCAGAGGGTGTAAGTTTTCTCACAACAACAAGAGTTTCCTGTTATGGCGTGTTTGACCTGACCGTTTCGTCAAGACCGTCGTTGCCGTATGGCAATGGGCCACAAACCACAACGAGCAGCATTTCGTCGAACCCTTCGAATTCCATCCCGAGCGTTGGACGCATGATCCCCGGTTTGCCAACGACAGGCTGGATGCGGTACAACCGTTTAATGTTGGACCAAGGAATTGTCTTGGTCGGAAGTGAGTGAAGAATTTCCTTTGGTGTTTTGGCACTTTATTCTCTTCCTCCTTGTTCGTTGGCTGACCAATTACCCTCCTCTATCACAGCCTCGCAATCGCGGAGATGAGGCTCATCCTTGCCAAAGTCGTTTACAACTTCGACATGCAGCTCGCAAACCCTGGCAAGGACTGGTTGGATCAACAGGCCTTCACCTTGTGGGATAAGCACCCGCTTCCGGTCTATTTGACTCCGGTAGAGAGGAACGGTGTATAGCTTGGAGACGGTCATACTTGAAGGGCTTCAAAGTAACTGGACATGCCGGCCGGTTGACTGATATGCGTGTGACCCGGAAACCGGCCCTGATCCCGAGCGTCAGTGATGGTCTCACTCATGTTTTCTTCAACTAACGTGTACGCTAGGAGAGGGAAAAAAAGTGTTCTGGATGAAAGGGATCAAGAGGGTCGACATTAATGTAATGCCTCTTTCTCTAGGGCAAAAAATTCCGTCATGTGTATTTTACGTGCGCAAATTGCCCTTCAGCATGAAGATATCGCCGATGTGACGATGTTCCTTGTTTACTTGCCAAGCTCCGTGAGAGTTCTACCCACAAACACACCACAACTTAGTTTGGTTGACTGACGCTTACTGTGTCTAGCTAGTTGGTGTGAGTGGCCACAGCATCCAGACCGTGAATATTCGAACGTGACTAGAAACTGATCAGTACCTGACCGTAAGGATGAAGCGGTGGGGAGATCGGTGGTAACAGTCAAGACTTGTATTTATAATATTGTATCGGTTGTAGACCTGTCCTCATGGCGTCCAGCGACCAAGCAACGTCCAACGGCCCAGGCACCGTCTTTGTCGTCGGTATCCTGTTTCGGTTCTCATGTTATAATAAGTACTAATTAGTATTAACACGCCCGCAGGACGAGGCTCAAAGAAGACACCACCACGGAAACCCATTTGCCAAGCAACTTGTGAACCCACTGATTGATCCAATACCAATAGTCATTACGATGTTATCCTCCAGTCTTAATCCCCTAGCATAGACGCCGTGTAGCCGTTTCCCTCACTACCCATAACCTAAGCACCGATACCGGCCAGTTCACTCTTGTGCTTCCCCGCAACCGGACAGACGGCGCCCTCGCTGGCATTCTTCAAATCCGGGTGTCCGTGAACCTTGCCCTTGTGGTGTACGATCTTGGCCTTGGTGACGGGGCATTCGGCATCCTCCGGCGCGCCCTCGGTGCTGGGGTGATCGGGGGGTAGTACTGTCGTGGCAGTGCTGCGGCGAATTTAATAAAGTTAATTTTTAAACGAGTAAAGGTTAAAAAGTGAAGCGTAATATTACCCGACTACAGGGCAGACCTCATCGTCCATCTCCTTGGACTTGGGCTCGTTGACGATGCGGCTGTTGAGGGCGGGGCAGGCCGAGGCGTCATCCAAGCGCTTGAGACCCTCGGGCTGGGACACTTGGGGATGCTTGTGGAGGTTGTGGTGGTGATCGGTCGAGGCACCCACGACAGGGCATGTTTGGCCGGGCTGGGAGAGATCGATGTCGGGGTGCGATGGCGGGAGGGTAGAGTTTGTTGTCCCCCTGTGGTGGGCGTTAGTTCTGGTGTCCTAGTCTTTGTGTGTGGATTTACACTTACACTATGGGGCAGACCTGGGGGTTCGTGGTGGCACCAGTCATTGTGATGTTGGTGTTTTTGTTTATTGGAGAAATGGGCTGGTGTGCGATGGTATCTGGAGACTTGTTGGTTGAGTTGACTGTCCTTTCAGTTGCTTGATGCGATGATATGTCGATAGATGGTATGATGTTGTGGAGGAGAGGTTTCGTTGTTGGGAGAGAGATCTAAGTACCTAATCTTTCTTGTCTCTCGAGGCCCGTTGTTAGTGGAATGCGATAGAGTGAAACAGCGACCAGGTGACCTCGACCTGCGTACTTACCCGACGGGAACCGAACAAACAACTGAGATTCCTTTCCTTTGTTGGCGAGAAAGTTTGACGGTGGTCAAGAAGAAAGCGCTCTTCCCCCTCGAAGCCCCTCAAAGAAGACTGGAACGTCCCATGATGTTTCCCATGACGTATCCGGACGAGTGCAGGACGAACCCAGGGGCCGCCCGAATTCAGCGTTCTCATCCAATCATAGCAGGAATTTTACTCCACAATCAGGGGATCGTGGGGAATGTGGATCTGGTTGTCGGCTCCGCACCAATAAGAGACCGTACATTGACAAGCTGCCCCTTGCTTAATGCTCGTCTTTCTCGCTTTCCTCCAGCTCCTGGTCTTTTATCACATCACCGAATGCAAATGGCAAGTGCGATTGAATGCATGGGCAAACTCTCTGACCGACTGCCTGCTGTCTGTATCTTCATTTCCTCCTGAGGCGGTCTGATGAGACAATATCTCACCTTATCCGGTCTCACCTTATTCAGTTCGGTCTCATTGACGAACGGGCAGTTGAAGCGAGACGAATGAGCGAAATGGAAGGTGTGCCTTCCACTTCAACGTACATCCTGCCCTCTCAAGCGCTCTGACTTGCTCTTCTACTCAGCCCGCCATGCTTCCTTGATCACATCCTGCGGGAGAAGAAGGCGGTTGAAAGGCAGGATTATTAATGCCACAAAATATCGTGATCGGATATGCTTGGAGTACCTTCGACGAATATCATCTAAGATTTTGCCACCTTCCAAAGTCGAGGTAGCCAATGAATTGAAAACGCAGCGAACTTTGGACTACGACAACAAGAACACCACGTCAGCTTTAGCACCTACCAAAGTCAATCGATACCCGAAACGGCATTATTTCTCCAGTATTTGATGCCGACTATCTTGGAGGGCTCGCTCATTCACAGCTCAAGGTGTTTGGGTGCGGTCAATCTGCTCGTCCCCGCCAGTTGGGGCTACCGCAATGGTTGCAACCTGCAACCTCCGACCTCCAACCTCCATTAGTAGTGCAGACAACATCAGCAATGAGCCAACCAGCCGGCAAAAGGAATGACCACCAGCTAAAGAGACAAAGGCTAAAGTGACAAAGCGATTGGAACCACTGGCAGGTCGTCTTAAAGTGTTTATGTCTTGCCAATTTTTTATTTTTTTTGAAACCATCAGATCGTACTCCTCCTCGCTTCTAACAGTGCCTTCGACTATCTACCAAGTAATATCGGCGAAGTTGGCAACCTCGAACATCGGATAAACACGATTGTCGCGGTCTGGACGGCAAACGGCGAGCTAACGTGCCAATGCGACCACATGGCAGATGAATGGTGGGACGGGAGGTGAGACGGAAGGTGAGAGTTCGGACCAAAATAACACATCCCGTCGGCGATTTCATCCCAACGTCAGCTTTGAGCTTATTTCAACCTCAGCCGAGCCATGGATGGTGTTGTGTAACAATAGCCACCAAGAAATCTCGTTCAGAAGCGAAGTGGTCTCTTCCTATTTCTAGTGATAGGAAGACTGAACCTCAGCTGTAGATATTTCTGCCGGATTCAGTTGGCTTGAGCAATTAGGGTTGAACTTACCTCTAGGTTTAACCGTAATATATGAGATGGGGAAACCAGGAAAGACAAGACAGGACAAGACACCTAAGACAAGACAGCCTTGTCTCCCTGCTTTGCAAGTTTATGTTTCTCAAAATGAGACTGAGACACCCCAGAGGCTTCCGATTTCGCGTGTGTCAATATCATATCTACCATTTACGTATCTATTTCATTCAACAGGTTGAGTTTGTCACACGTGATCCGGCAAAATCACCAAAGGTTCAGAGGTCCAGAGGTTTCGGAGGGACTGATCATGTCCGGGAACATCGTTGTTGTGAACTGAAACTCTGAAACTCTGAAACAAAAGGGCTGGATTAACCGTCTTCTAGAAGAAGAAAAGCCACGAGTACCTAACGACATGACGTGATGCAGTGGACACGGCAGACTCTGAATCATAAATTTCGTTCGCCAGAACACGATATTAGTGAGATTTGAGCAAGGGTTCATTACAGGTAGGTAAACTGCAGTCGAGTCGAGTCAACGTCGGCTTCAACTCACGAGATCCTCACGCGAGGCTCACGAGATTTCGTGTCTTGGTATGGAGGCGAAAAAAATGTAGAATAAAAATTGATACGTATATATATGCGGTCGGAAATTATATAATCAAGCAGCCATTACGCCGTTATCCAGAAAAAATATTGACACCCGACATACGATTGTGTGCAACCAGCCTTGTATGTACACAGCGTTGCGTGGCCTGTCTCTCATGCTTTCAACAACAACATTTGCCATTTCTTCTAATGCGACTTTCAACCGTCAAGTGTGCGTTTGCGTTTGCGTTTGGGGGGTATCTTTTCACCAAGTTGTTCCCTCTCAGCTTCCCAAGATGATTGGACCGACTTGAAAGGAACCCCTTTTGAGAGTCCCGATTCAAACATCGGATCAGATCAGAACATGACTACAGCTTGTTTGTTTTCTATTTTTTTGCTTTTCTTTGTTTCGTCTCTTCTAAATTTGGTTAGAAAATTTAAAGGAGCAAGCTAGCAGTTCCGAGAACGGCAGCCATCAGGACACCGGTGGCGGCGCCCTTGGAGACAGCGCCGTTCTCCTTCTTGGGGCCGTCGGTGGTGGTCGTGGGGCAGATGTCGGTGCCCTCAAGAGCAGACTTCTTGACCCAGACCTTGGGCTCGCCGGCGCCCATGTAGGCGGTGATCTGGCCGAGGCCGTCGGCGGTGGTGGTGGCGCAGCTGAGGACCTCGACGACCTCGTCGGAGTCGCGGAAGCCGCCGACGGGCATCTCGTAGCTGTCGCCCTTGGAGGACTTGTTGGTGACGCAGAACACGACCGCGTTCTCGGCGGGGCCCTTGGACTGGCAGAAGTGGTTGGTGTCGGCGATCAGGACCTCGGACGTCTGCTTGATGTACTCGGGCGACTTCTTGATGGCGTTCTTGCGGACCTTGTTGAGCGTCTGGGCGAGAACGTAGAGAGGGGCGGTGGTGTTGTAGTTGGAGGTCCAGACGGGCTCGCGGTTGTCGGGGGTCGCGCCGCCCTTGAAGTGCTGCTCCTGACCTTGGTAGACTGTCGTGATGTGTCAGATTGGTGATCTCATGATGCGCAGAAAGGAACAAATGCGAAAAAGAAAAAAAAAGAGTGTCTTACCAGTAGGGATACCGTCGTTCATGATAACATAGGTCATGGCGTTCTTGGCGAGGGCCATGTCTTCGTTCTGGCTGGCGAAGCGGGGCATATCGTGGTTCTCAATAAAGGTACCGAGGGCAAGAGTGTCGTTGCAGCTGTCAACGGCCTGGGAGCGGATCTCGCCGAGGCGCTCAAAGGAACCGCCGTTGAAGGCCGCGTTCAAGGGGTAGTAGTCGAGGTAGTTGGGCATGCCGGGGAGGAGGTTCTTGGACTTGTTCTGGTAGCGGCACATGTCCTCGGTAACGCCGGTCAAAACCTCACCGAGAGCGAAGACGCCGGAAGCCTCGACGAACGCGGGCAGGAACGCATCGTTGACGTGCTTGGCGGCATCGATACGGAGACCGTCGATGGAATAGGTCGAGACGAGATCCTTGATCCACTTGGTGAAAAGGCTGACAACATCGGGGGACTCGGTCTTGAGATCGGCGAGGGCGATGCCATAGGGATAGAGCCAGCAGTCCTGGTAGTTGGTGGAGTTCTCCCACTCGGTAACGTTGCAGTACGGGTGGAAGTACTTTTTGTCGTTGAACGGCTTGAACTTGGAGTAGTCGACCTTGGGGGGCACAATGTTGTCGAACTTTTGCGCCATGTGGTTCACGACAACGTCGACCATGAGCAACATGTCACGCTTGTGCAGCTCGTCAACGAGGTTCTTGAGGTCCTCCTTGGTACCGAATTTGGGGTTGACCTGGGTGAGATCCTCCGACCAGTAACCGTGGTAGGGCTGGCCAACGGCGGTGTCCTCGTCCTCGTTCTTGATGACGGGGCTGATCTGGACGGCATCGAAGCCCATACCTGTACATATTCTGTCGGCTGCTGGGCTCACAAAAAAGGCATGAGACAGGCTGGCCAAACTTACCTTGGATGTAATCCAACTTGTTGGTGAGGCCCTTCCAAGTACCGCCGCAAAACTCGTACAGCTTGCAGTCGACCGAACCACCGTCGGTGCGGGCGAAACGGTCGATCATGACCTGGTAGATGGATCGGGACTTCCACGCCTCAGCGTCGGCGGCGGCAGCATAACCGGAAAAGCTCAAGGCCGCCGCAACGGCGCCTGTCAAAAGAGATGACCGCATCTTGTTGTGTGTTTCTGGTGGATGTTGTTTGTGTCGTCGTTGTCGTCTTGTTCAACGCAGGTTGAGGTGAATAGCGGGCTTTTTTCTGGTCTCAACGAATGACTCTTTCTCTTCCCTTTCTTTCCTTCTTCCTTCTCAAAGAGTGGCTGTTTCTCCGTTCTTTCGACACCGTCCGTAAAACGAGGGGAGGGATGGCGCAAAGGGGAGTAAACAAAAGCGAGTGTCTACGGGCAAACCGAGGATGGAAAGACCGATAAGAAGAGCGTGGGCGAAAAGAAAAACGGGATTCAATTCGCGATATACTACAAAATGAGTGACTGGTGGACTGGCGACAAGCGACTCGTACCGGAAGGACGGGATTTTGGTTGTGGAGAGAGAGGACGGAGTGGACGGGGAAGAAGACCTGGAGATGAGTTGGGATGGCTAGAGTTTAGGGGGGAGGTCGTCCAAGTACGAGGAGTTACAAGGACGGTACCAAGGCCAGGAAAGGCTACGATTGGCTGGCGGTGCCTCTTTTACCTCGGAAGGGATGGACGGCCCTGCTCGGGGATGCTGGTCGCCAGCGAACCACGAGACCCAAAGAAGCCCTTGAAGGCCCACGAAAGGCCCACGAAAGGCCCACGATCAGTGCGTGATCCAGCTGCCACCTGCAAATCTCCAACCTAATGCCGCTGAGATCTGCCCGCCCGCAGCTGGAGGCATGGGAAGACTCCAGCCGCTACAGCCTCGACAGCGTCCTGTTTTTTTCCACGGACGACGGCAGAAGGACGGCAAGACAACGGCCAGATCGTGGAGAAAGGCCAGCCAGGGGGGGTAGAAGGGGTTACCCTTTTGGGGGCAGTCTAAAAGCGTCTCGTGTCTCGAAAGGAGGACACCCAAGAAGATCCCAAGAAGTCTCATTTCAGAACGGACAGGGAGACCGATGAGGGTTTGGTTTAGGGTTAGCTGAGGGCCGTCAGGGTTGGACGAGAGGGCAGCACGGAGGGCTGTGTTTGGTGGTGTGGTAACAGTGGGCGAAAAGGGGCGAGCCGAGGGAGGATCATGACCAAGACCAGAAAATAAATGAACAGGCCACTCGGGTGCGAGGCCAGCAAGGGTCGCCGGTATTGCCTTAATTCTTTTATTGGCCCGGCACCCACATTCAAATTCATGTGCAATTCAACCTCGTGGGTTTCCATAAATGAACCGAACCCACTTGGTGTTGGATGCAGCGATGCAGGTCCCTTTTTCTCTTCAATGCTTTGTCGCAGGCTGCAGCCGTTTTTGGGCCTGTGGTTTTGTTTACATTGATCGAATTGACTGGAGATGGCAAGAGTCGGTGAGATGAGGTGGTGACCATGGTGGAGGGTGGTAAGACGGAAAGGAAAAGGAACAAAAAAGTTGACAGGGAGGTGTGACGAGACAGTCTTGTTAAATGTTGCAATGTTACCCAGCTTGCATGACCCAATGCAGGAACAAAGTTATCCGAACACTTCGCTGACCACAGTATCCTAACGCTTGCCTTTGTAACACAGTGTGGTGATAGCGTAAGGTAAGGTATGTAAACCGCGTAACGTACCTTATCGCATCGGCATCAAGCGGGACCGGAGTTGTATGTAGTGTAAGGTATGTCAACAATGGCATTGTCCGACCCATTGTGCACTTGGTTGGAATGTTTGATGCCATCATGGATGTCAAGATGCAATTCACGATCTAGGGGTAGGTAGAGACGGGATCGCGGCACAGAGCCGGATATTGCCTGCCATCATGGTGCCTCATCGTCAATCTGCGGGAGAGTGCGATTATATCAGTGGAGTGTAATCCTGTTAAATCCAGCGGACCAACGGTGGAGGGCCCAAGTCCCAGCAAGAGATGGATACGAGCAGTCCCGTTACCGTCCTTAACCCAGAGCGTCATAGTTCAGATGCTAAAATTACGCGAGATTTTCTCGAATTTTCCCGAGCAGAGAAGCACGGTCCACCTTTTCCACTGTTGTCCACTGCTGCCCACTCCCGCTGCTCGGCCGGCCAACCCCCTTTCTGGCTGGCCGTGGGACCTGGTTTCTCCCGATTCACCACTACCGCTTGTCCGATCCACAAAGCAGCACTTTTGGCAGCCCACTGTAGCCCACCTGGCACCCATTTCCACCACTCTTTGCCAATCAATCAGAAACCCGCCGGCTATTCGTTCCGTCGTCGGTTCAGCCAGAACACCCAAGCACCCATGGAAGGGTTGTGTTTCTTACTGAAGATGGATGGCGACAGAGAAGAAACGCCCAAATGCAAGAGCGAGACGTGAAACCGTTAGAGAACCACCTCAAGTCCAGCTGTCCAGGAGGGTTCTTGATGCGGGGATGGGGATGGGGATGGATCATGGTGCTGCATCGTCAGTGGCAGTCAAGGGAAGGAAGGGAATGGCCCCAAAAAAAGAACAGCAAGATCACTGACCAGAGAAGTGAAGAGAACCCCCCGTCGTCCAATCCCACCTATCCAATACCCGACAGCGCCCACTTCAGCCAATCCCGATTCCATACACACCGTTAGCAAAGTCATCTTGTTCGACAGCTTGTTCTAGCTCCATCCTTATTGGCATGTCGCAGATCGCCACCTCCCCACTGCAAAGATTGGGAGGCGTCAGAACACGACCAGGGCAGCACCACGGCGAGACACGACCGCAGTACAGACTACAGAGAACAGGAGAGCCCTGTGAGAGCGCAGATGCCAGGCGTGTGGTACACTACTGCGAAGAACTATCTAGTAGGGTGTCCTCTGCGACGACGCCAGGCATCGCGACACACGCCACGGGAGCGATTCGAACATGGAAAGAATGGAAGAATACCGCTCCTCTGCCAAGAAAAGCGAGCTCCAGCAAGACAAGGCTTCGTCTCGTACCATGAAACTGAACCCATCGACTGCCAGGTACTCCCCTTCTCCTGCTGCCCGGGCTCCGGGCTCCGGCCTAGTTGCTGGCCGCTGCCTCTCGTTCCCGTCCTTGTTCTTGACCATGATCTCCCATCCGACTATACACTACGTATCGTATCGCTGGCTGACTCTTTCTGTGATGGACCAGCAGACAATGGAGCAAATAGCAACAAACTTGGAACGTCGTACATCGCCCCTCGTCCCTCCCTACCCACGTGCTACTACCGCGCCGATATATAACATACAAACATGTGCCGACGCAGCCACAAGGCACAGAAATATTAGGGAAACACTGAGAAGGCCAGAGCCGCACCCTGCTATTTGCTACAATGATGGTAATGGTGGGTGGTAGTGGTGGTCCAGTGCCCGGCCGGTGTGGTTGTTCCTGAGCGTTCAGGCCTCCCGATTGGCCAATCAGTTCATGTTCTTTTCGACCACTGGCCCGTAGGCCGCCAAGGGATGCCAAGCTTCCCACCACTCCCACCACCCAGGCACTGGACTCTAGGCTCTCACCTCACAAAATCTCCTAGGTCGCTCGTATCGACACACTACGCTGTATCTATGGACACTACGGAGTGTATGGCACCCGGAACGTACAACAACACCGTATTTTGACCATGGCATATCGGGTCCGGATTGGCCTGGTCAGTGCGGCGGAGCAAGGGGTCGCCGTGGTCGCCCAAAAAGCCCAAAAAAGGCACTGGAAAAATGTTTTTGTTTTTGCCAAGAAGTCTCGTTGTTCTGTCGCCTCACCCTGGAACCTTTTCTGGCTTTCTCTGCTCTCGCACTGGCCACAAGACCCCTCCTTCAACTCGGGCCCTCGACAATTGTTGGCCGCCGGATTGCCTACCATGTCGTCGAATTAGCCAATGGCACGGAGATAGCGAAAGTCTACGAATCGAGATGATGGACAATCCAGCGAGAAAAGCACTTGGGAAAACACCGAGGGTCTCGCAGAACAAGGCCTCTCTCTCTCTAGCCTCTCTAGCCTCGACTAGCCTCTAGGGGCCTCCTCCTAGGGCCTATTGCGCCCCCAATCCCCATTCAACCGCGCCAAAACTTGCCCATGCCGCCCCGTCTGATGGAGATCCGGTGGCGTTCTGCGTAAAACTAAACGCTGTGATGTGAGAAGGACAGTCGAGAACCAAACCTACACCACCAAATGGTGCCAAACGCTCCAAAACAGCCCTGACGCCTGACGAGGACGCTACTGGACCATTTGGACGGCTTCTTCGTCGCAGAACCACCTGGACGGGTGAGAGAATGCCGTTGTGCCTCCTTTTCTGGGCTCCTTGGAACGTTTCGCTGGTGGGCCGTTCGGACGACATGACACCCTAGACACCGCCGAATAGGGGCCGCACAGTACGGCACCAGGTCGCTTGACGTCGAGTGGGCCGGACGGCGCCCCCTATCGCACCCCCCTACTGGCTGCTACTGGTCGACGGGCCCCTTGTCCACCGTGCATCACAAATAGGCGGAAGACACGGATGCGCCAACAACCATCATGGGTGTCGATTATCCCGCTTACAGCCTTGGCGCTTTTTTCCACCTTTTCTCGCCAAGTCCAGGTACMTCCAGTTTTGTCGAACCGCAAGTATCTCGAGCAATATCAACGCTGCAAGAACGGAAACGCATACCGAAACGCAGCTGGCCCAGAAGCCGGCTTTTTGCACTGCTTTGCTTTATATCTGGCTGCGGTGGGTGGAATACGAGGGTTTGAAACTTGAAAGTTGGAGATTAAACTTGTAGCTGGTGCAGGGCTGGCACGAACCGCTTTACCCCTGTTTTGTAAGCGCGATAAGCAACTCTCCATGAACGCATCCGAGCTTTGGCAAGCCATCAAAGTTGCCCCAGAATGGCTGAAGCCCCTTTCTGCCTGGTGGGCCTCGCAAAAGCTCAATGTTCGTGTCGTGGGGTTGCCAGCCACCAAGGACGGCCAGATCCGTTCGTTACGTATCCAACACCTTGGGGCCAGCACATCTTTTCCTCTCCTCAAACTCCGATCACGTTCCATATTCTGTATCGTCCTTCATTCGCGTGGCTTGTGTTGGAGATCTTGGACCGGTTCCGTCGTCGTCGTTCGTTTTACACACGTTTACACGCCTATTGCCCACCTACTACTACTACTTATCCCGTCTCTCGTTACAGTACTTGATTTTTCCTGTCGCTCCCCATGAAGTGGTGAGCGACGGTGACGATGACTCGTCTTGCGTTGTTTTCGATTCGCGCTCTCTTCACATTAGCGACAACATTCACACTCACTGACGCCCTCCGATACGATTCCCAAGAGATAGAATACAATCTCAACCGGAACAGAACCGCCACAAATCCTCTCGACTACTGGGGCGACCGAAAAGAGGATGACCCGAACTTTACATACTACCCCTCGCCCAAAAACTGGCGAGTACCCTTCTACACCGTCTTCGTTGATCGTTGGGTAAACGGCGACCCAGACAACGACAATGCCAATGGCACCCTTTACGAGGCCGATATCATGAGCAATCAGCTCCGGTTCGGCGGTGACGTGGAAGGAATAATAGACTCTCTGGATTACATTCAGGGACAGGGAGTCAAGGTACGAACGAGCCGACTGTTTGAACCCCAAGAATGGCGGAAACTAACAAAAAACATCACAGGGAATCTACATTGCAGGATCCCCCTTTATCAACCAACCGTGGGGTGCGGATTCGTACTCGGTAGGTTTCTCGACATCAGCCCCAGCCCCCTCGACAAGACCTCAAAGCTGACCGTTTCTGCTTGCTAGCCACTTGACTTGACTCTTCTCGATAAACATTTCGGTAATATCAAAAAATGGCAGGAGGCGATCGACGCCATTCACGATCATGGCATGTGGGTTATCATGGATAATACAATGGCAACGTAAGTGAAGCGTGGCTCCGAACTCTTCTCTCCCGGTCGCGGTGATGGCTGACCTGATTTGTAGCATGGGTGATCTCATTGGTTTCGAGGGTTACCTGAACACAAGCACACCTTTCCTCCCGGAGGAACACAAGGTCCTGTGGAAGAGCGATCGGCGTTATTTGGACTTCAACATCGGCAACACTTACAACAAGACGTGCGACTATCCAGAGTTCTGGTACGAAGATGGCAAGCGGATCAAGCCCGATACCCTAAAGGGATGCTACGACAGCGACTTCGATCAATATGGTGATATTGAAGCCTTCGGTGTTTTCCCCGATTGGCAACGCCAGCTTGCCAAGTTCGCCTCCGTTCAGGATCGTCTCCGCGAATGGAAGCCCGACGTGCTTGCTCGACTCGCCCGATTTTCCTGCATGACAATCGGCATGTTGGACGTCGATGGTTTCCGTATCGACAAGGCCGTCCAGGTTACGGTTGACGCTCAAGCGCATTTTAGCAGCGCGATGCGAAAGTGCGCAAAGGAAAAGTTCGACAAGGACAACTTCATTATCGTCGGAGAAATTACGAGTGGTAACACTTTGGGTTCTATCTACCTTGGCCGCGGTCGCGAGCCCCAACCAGCCGAGGAGCTTTCGGAAGACCCCCAAAAGGCTCTGACCCTCGGCAAGTCGACTACCGATGTCTCCAAGTACTTCGTTCGCGAGAAGGGCAACAGTGCCCTGGATGCTGGCGCGTTCCACTATTCCGTCTATCGTTTCATGACCCGCTTCTTGGGCATGAGCGGTAACCTCAGAGCCGGATACGATTTGCCCACCGACTGGATTGAGACGTGGCAGGAAATGATCGCAACAAACGACTTCTGGAATGCCAACACCGGTGAATTCGATCCTCGCCATCTCTACGGTACATCCAACCAGGACGTGTTCCGCTGGCCAGCCATTGAAAAGGGTACCGAGCGCATGCTTCTTGCCTACTTCATCACCACCTTCCTCTTGCCAGGCGCCCCCCTGATGTATTACGGTGAAGAACAGGAGCTGTATGCGCTGGATGGCACGGCCGCGAACTATGTCTACGGTCGTCAGGCTATGGCTCCCAGCCCGGCATGGATGGCCCACGGCTGTTTCTCGTTGGAGAACGATCTCTACGTCGATTGGCCCGTCGCCAAGGCCAAAAATGGCTGCAAAGATCCGTCCGTTGGCTGGGATCACCGCAATCCTGCTGCGCCCGTGCGCAACATCCTGAAGAACATGTTCGCCCTGCGGAACTCTTCCGAGCTCGGAGTCCTCGAACACGGCTGGTTGCTTGAGAAGCTTTCCAACCAGACCGATTTCACGTTGCTTAAAGGCAGCGGTGACCCTACGGAACGTGGTATCTGGAGCGTCGTCCGTGGACTGTACCCTGGAGTGCAAGACGCGCTCAAGGACAAGCCTGTTTGGTTCGTTTACCATAACCGAGAGAACACAACGACTTACAAGTTCAACTGCGACCAGAGGGAGGGCGCGTTCCTTTCGCCCTTTGATGCCGGAAGCAAGGTCAAGAACCTGATGGACGATGGCGATGTCCTTACGCTGTCTTCGTCCAACGTCAAGAACAACTATACCAACTCGGGCAAGAACATGGGCTGTCTTTCAGAGGTCACCCTGGAGCCGTTCGAGTTCCGTGTCTATGTGGATGACCCTGCGGACCGCTGGATGAAGCCGGCACCGATGATCACCAAGTTTTCGCCAGGACACGACCGCCCTATTGACTCGACGACATTAGCGAACGGCCAGATTGAGATCTCGTTTGAGTTCAATACTCAGATGGACTGCCAAAGCGTGACGAAGTCGCTCACTGTCACTTTGACGCAAGATGGCGTGAATGACCCCACGGCGCTCTCTTGGACCGAGCCCAAATGCGGGCCTTTTACACCCAAGGATGAGGATAAAATCAAGTACACGGGAGCCATCAACTCGGCCTGGAAGTGGTCCACTAATTTGACAAATGTTGCTGACGGCATCATCAAGCTCACTGTTGCTCCCACCGCCACATCCGCGGACAAGGTGGCGACCGGTACTCGCGATCACTTCTTGCTCAGAGTTGGCAAGCCTGTCAATCCTGTTGTGTGGGGAATGGATGCAACCTACAACTGGGACCTTCTTCAGAGCGTAAGCGGCAACCAGTACAAGATCAAGCATAGCGCCCCCGGCGCAACGAAATGGCGTTATAGCACCAACTTCGGATCTACGTGGAGCAAGTGGGTTGATTATACCGGCGAAGAGACCACTGTTACCGGCCAGAAGTGGGAAGGAACTGATTTGCAGGCCTGGGAGGGCAAGCATATTCAAGTCCAATACTTCAGCAAGCCTTTGGGCTCATCGGCGTTCATTCAGCACTCGGACAAGGGTGTCGACTACCAGCGTGTGTTCCCGCACATCAAGCTTCACGGTCCCTTCAACAAGTGGGGTTACGACACCGGCCTGCCGGGTTCGATGGATCTTGTCGGCCACAACACTTGGTCGTTGCATTACATGTATGAATGGCCGGCCAACTTCCAGCTCAACGTCTGGGGTATCAACGCGGACAACCAGCCTGATGTCTCCTTCATCTTTGGCGATATTGATGGTGACCACGTTGTGGACCGCCTTCCCCCTAGCAGTCTTGCCAACAACGTCATCAACATCACCGATCCTCCCCCAATGCCAGCTCTTGCGTGGAAGGTTTACTACAATGACGCGACCTGGTCGTACCATTTGGAGCCGGCTGGCAACATGAACGTCCAGATTGCTCTCTTCTGGCTCTTCGCAATCCTACCTGTGGCGTTGGCATGCTTCGCTGGTTGGATCTACGTCACCAGTTTCTACCAAGTCAAGGTCAACAAGTCCGGTTTCGCGGCCAAGGGCTGGATGCCACTCAAGATTGGCAACCTCTCGAAGCTCAACCTTGGGGGCGGCAAGGGCGTTGAGATGAACTCCATTACACCACCGCCCCCGAGCAGTGCGCTTTCTCCCCTTGGTGCTGCCGGTGGTCGGAGAACCGTGTTGATTGCCACCATGGAGTACAACATTGATGACTTCAAGATCAAGATCAAGATTGGTGGCTTGGGTGTCATGGCCCAGCTGATGGCGAACGCGTTGAACCATATGGACATCGTTTGGGTCATTCCCGTGGTAGGCGACGTTCACTATCCCCTCGAGAAGATGCAAAAGGCCGAGCCCATGTACGTCGATGTCATGGGTCAACCCTATGAGATCGAGGTCTACTACTATGTCGTCAAGAACATCACCTACGTCCTTCTCGATTGTCCCATCTTCCGCAAGCAGACCAAGGCCGATCCTTACATCGCCCGTATGGACGATATCGAAAGTGCCATCTTGTACGCTGCATGGAACAGCTGTATCGCCGAGTCTATCCGCCGCTTCCCAGTCGATATCTACCATATTAACGATTACCACGGTGCCGCCGCTCCCCTCTATCTGTTACCCCAGACCATTCCCATCTGTCTTTCGCTCCACAACGCCGAATTCCAGGGTATGTGGCCGATGCGTACCCCCGAGGAAGCGAAGGAAGTCTGCGAGGTGTTCAACCTGCCGCCTGAGGTCGTCAAGGATTACGTTCAGTATGGTTCCGTCTTCAACCTGTTGCACGCTGGCGCCAGTTATCTCCGTATTCACCAGCGTGGTTTCGGTGCTGTCGGTGTGTCCCGCAAGTACGGTGATCGTTCATTGGCTCGTTACCCTATTTTCTGGAGTTTGAAGAGCATTGGCCAGCTTCCCAACCCCGATCCTTCCGATACCGCCGACTGGGATCCCAGCCAGGATGCCAATGACCAAGCAAAGGGCGTTGAGGTTGACCAGGCAGCCGAGGAGAAGAGAGGAGAGTACCGCCGCCAGGCACAGGAATGGGCTGGTCTCGAGGTGGACCCTTCGGCTGAGCTCTTCGTCTTCGTTGGTAGATGGTCTCTTCAGAAGGGTGTGGATCTGATTGCTGATCTGTTCCCCAGCATTTTGGAGAAGGTGAGTCAGCCCCCATTACATACTACTAACTGTATATTGTTTGCTGACAGAGAATCGGAAATAGTACCCCAAGACGCAGCTCATTGCCGTTGGTCCCGTCATTGATCTCTACGGTCGCTTCGCTGCCCTCAAGCTGGAGAAGCTCATGCAGAAATATCCCAAGCGTGTCTTTAGCAAGCCCGAGTTCACCTCGCTTCCTCCCTACATCTTCACCGGTGCTGAGTTTGCCCTTATCCCCTCCCGTGATGAGCCCTTCGGTTTGGTCGCTGTCGAGTTCGGAAGAAAGGGTGCTTTGGGTGTCGGTGCTCGTGTCGGTGGTCTCGGTCAAATGCCTGGTTTCTGGTACACTGTCGAGTCCATGACGCCCTCCCATTTGATCCAACAGTTCAGACAGGCTATCGAATCCGCCCTTGCCTGCAAGCACAACAAGAGAGCTGTCATGCGTGCGTGGTCCGCCAAGCAGCGTTTCCCCGTCGCCCAGTGGGTTAAGCAGCTCGACGACTTGTACAGCGAGTCTATCCGTATCCACATCAAGGAGCAGAAGAAGAAGAAGCTGGAAGTCCTGAGCCCTGGTCTTACCGTTCCCGGTGCCTCGTCGCGTGCTAGCTACGCCGATCCTGGCAGCGGTCGTTCGTCTCCTGGTCCTCTCGCCGTTCCCTCCCGTCCCGTTACCCCCACACTCCGCGATCTCGCTTCCCCCGATCTCCCGACACCGGGTGTCCCCTGGGCAGGCGGAAGGTCCGAGTCACCGGGAGCCCGCGACTCGACTGCGAGCTCCATTGGCGGAAACTTCTACTTGCAGCCTAACGGTGCTCGTGAGAGTACCATGAGTGTCGACAGCTTTGCGATCCGTGCCCAGAATGGAGGACCCATGTCGCCTGGCCTTGGTCCCGATGGCGGTCTTGCCTTCCCTCGTCCTGCGTTTACACAAGCCCATCGCAACAGCAGCCTGCTCAGTCTTCCGGACGTTGTCGGTGACCGACACGATCTTAAGCTTCAGAAGGTTGACCAGTTCTTCAACGATACCAACGGCGAATACTATGCGGAATTCGAGCAGATGCTCGAGGCCTTGACCGCTGGCAACTCTTCTAGCGACCTCTGCATTGAAACCTTCTTGAAGAGGAGTGAAAAGGAGTGGTTTGCTAGGTACAGAGACGCCAAGCTTGGTCGCCACAGAGACGCCAGCCGTATGGGCCGGAGTCCTGGAGGCAGCAGACCCGAGTCGAGAAACGGGGATCGCAGCGAGTCGGTTGTCAGCCGTGGCCGCCAACCTATGCGCAGCGCTACCCCCAGTGGCTTGGCTAGGTCTGTCTTCGAGGAGTCGCCACCGGGTGGACGCAACGATTACGACGATGAGTTCTTGTTGGGTGACGGTTACCAGGCTCCCACTGGTCTGAAGAAGCTCCTCTCCGTTCGCATCGGTGACTGGCCGCTCTACGCTTTCCCCCTCGCTCTTGGTCAAATCATCTCTGTCAACTCTTACCAGATCGTCCTATTGAGTGGCTCGCAAGCCCAGACGCCCGAGAAGCTCTACACGGTCGCCGGTGTGTATATCGCTACGTCCCTCGGGTGGTGGGGTATGGAGCGCAACTTCAAGTCGGTCTACGCCCTGTCTCTTCCCTGGTTCTTCTTCGGTCTCGCCTTCCTCCTTCTCGGTATCGCGCCATTCATTGGCGACTGGAAGGTGTCTGACAGCGTGACAAGCGCGGCTACCGCCTTTTACGCGGCCGGAGCCAGTCATGGTGCCTTGTCGTTCGCCCTCAACTTCGGTGATGAAGGTGGTGCTCCTACCAGGCAGTGGATTACTCGTGCCCTGCTCGTTTCCGGTATCGCCCAAGTCTACAGTCTTGGTCTCTGGTATTGGGGTGCGACTGTGTCGAGCGAGGCTCAGACCATGACCAAGTTCATTGGAGGGTCGAGCGTCCCCCTGGCCGTTGTCATTTGCGTACCGGTTGCCCTCTTCCTCTGGGCGATTGGCGCGATTCTTTACGTCGGTTTGCCAGATTTTTACCGCCAGTCTCCGGCCGCGATTCCCGGCTTCTACATCTCGCTGTACAGGCGTAAGATTGTGCCCTGGTTCTTCGTCATGATCATCCTCCAGAACTACTGGCTGTCGGCGCCCTATGGTCGCAGCTGGGGCTTCCTGTTCGCGACGCAGTTCATCCCCAACTGGGGCATCTTCCTGATGGCCCTCGGTTTCTTCGTGGTGCTCTGGAGCATCGTCCTCTACGGCTTCTCCTACTTCTCGGACGAGCACACGTGGCTCCTGCCCATCTTCGCCATCGGTCTCTGCGCTCCTCGCTGGGCTCAGGAGATGTGGGGCACCAGCGGTATCGGCTGGTACCTCCCGTGGGCCGGCGGCCCTGTCGGCTCGGCCGTCCTCTCCAGGTGTCTCTGGTTGTGGCTGGGCCTGCTGGACAACATCCAGGGCGTCGGTCTCGGCATGATGCTGCTGGCGACGCTGACGAGACAACACGTGCTGACGGTGCTGTTAGGCGCCCAAGTGATCGGCTCCGTGTTTACGATGATTGGACGCGCGACGAGCCCGAACGCTCTGTCGCCCAATACGACTTTCCCCGATTTCTCGCAGGGCTTGTACCCCGGCATCGCGAGCCCGTACTTCTGGGTTTGCTTGCTTTTCCAGTTGATTATCCCAGTTGGGTTCTTCAAGTTCTTCAGAAAGGAACAGGTGGCGAAGCCATAAATGAATTTTTACATCTCTTATTTAATGGCGGAGTTGAGTGTTGGCGGCGATGTTTGGTGGTGCGGTGCGGCGATGATGGCTGGAGTTGTGGTATGGTCAACAAACAGGTCACAGGTCATAGGTGGTGGTGGATTTGATGGCGGTTAAACCGGTGGTGAAACGTCTTTTTACATACACTCACGCACACACGCACGCATACGCACACATACGCAAGGCTACTCTCACGCGCAAAGCATAATATTTACATATCATATATATTCTTGTTTTATCTCACATCATCACCATCAAAGAGTGCGAGCGTGTGTGTGTGTTGGGAGAGGGAGGGATAAAAAAAAGGGGGGATTGATTGGTTGATCATCATCGTCGCTTTTGGATAAAGAGATACCACCATCCTTTTTCTGTTTTTCTTTTTCATGTCTGTCTCTGTTACTTGTCATTTCTGTTCTTGTCATTTTTTGCGGCGTCCATTTATAGAAAGCGAATTGAAAAGGGGAAGGGTGGGCTGGGTATGAAGGAAGAAAGAAAGGATCAAAGAGATCATATTACGCATCGCATCGCATCGTATCGCGTCGTCGTCGTTGTCATGAAGAGAGCAAGCAAAGGGTATTCTTTTGTATATATATAGTCTTCATACGATTTTGTTAATAGATGGGATACAATACAACTTTACAAAGCAAAAACATGAACCAACCTGCTGGTGCTCCCCTCACCTTAACATGATCACCTTACCTAGAGGTAGTTATTCTTGTTCTCCGCCGCCGCAACTTCCAGAAAAAGAAAAAAAAAACAAGTCATGAACTTCTTCCGTCCGGTATATCAGTTTACTTTTCCAGACCTACAATCCAACAAACAACCCACCGAGCAAGCGCGCAGCACTGGCGGCTCAATTGGCCGAGTGGTGTAACGGAACCATACTGCACAACAGTTAAGCGCCAAACTCAAGGGCGAGTGGTTGGCACGGGAAAGTTCTAAAAGCGCAAGGTCTCGGGTTCAATTCCGGGTAGGGTCATCGTCGGTGCTGCCTTCTCATTTCTCTTTTTTTTTTTCTCTTTTTTTTTTCCCCTTCTGTGAGGGAGGGTCTTCGTTGTCATGTTGGCATGGGATGGATAATCTTGATGTTACATATCTTAGTCTTTCTTATCCAGGTTGGGTCGGCTTTTGCTCCTTAATTATCCTATCTGGACGCAACTTCCGTGTGAGAGAAAGAGGAGGAAGACAAAATGGACCATGACGGGTACTATTAAGAAGGTTATCATTACTTTCAGGTGTTGGAGGGAAATGCCGTTGGATGGCGTGGTGCGCCTGGTGAAAGTTTAAGGATGCTTTTCCTGCTAGGACTTGACTGCCGTGATTTCGCCCCTAGCACTCACACGGCGATGTGTCTGCGACAATCCCCCTTTGTGAAGCAAGAGCGACTGAAAGCACCAAAGGGGAAGCTCCAGCGAAGTCACCTCGTGGGACACACCTCTTCTTTATACAAAGCCTGGGACCCGGGGTGACTGAAGACACCGCCAACCATTGTGCATCTTGCATACTGTACCTGTAAACTGCTGTTGGCATGTAACTCTGGTGATACTGCATAACACCTAGTGCGGTGGAGTCCAAACTCTCACCGTTCGGTCCATCATCACCGCGACGGGGGACTCACTTGGAGGTTGGAGGTTGGAGAAAGACCGGGGAACGAAAATGCGGGGGTGAACATCCGGGTTTCTTATTGGAGAATGGACGGGGTAGGAACGCGGGGAAGCGGCCACTGCACAGGAGTTGAAGGGTCGACGGGCAACGGCACCCGGGGACAAGTCCCGAGGCCCGGAAAGAGAACTTCGAGGACAGTGTCGTCGCGGACGACGAGGTTCTGGGCTTAAAGCAGTCGGATCCTTTCGTCTTAATCTCAATGACCTAATCTACTCCTGGTTTGGGGAAGATTGCAATACGACGGATGGACGTGAATCATTGGAAGAGTGCGAAACAGAACGGATAAAAGGTCAATATGATCGAGGGTTGAGTACAGGATGCACTTTGGATTTGGCATGACAAAAAGGCATGTAAATGAAGACTCATGTCCTCGTGAACTGGCTCTCGGTGTAATTCAGCCCTACCGGCCGGGAAGCTCCACACTTCCAGTCCTTGGTGATGCTCGTGCGGTACCGGAGCCAAGAACGGTCCACTTGGTAACGTCCATCCGAGGTCCCAGTCTGTCAATGGACATAGTGCACATATGGATGGACTCGTTGAATCTCAACATACCGGATAGGAGAGTCGCAGAGATAGACGAGTAGGATGGTATCCAAACGTTAATTTTGTTTGTAAATGATCATATCAGATCATAACCCCCGGCGTAACACCAGCCAACGTCTATAGTCCCCGGGCCCAGTGCTCCCAAAAATCGCTCATAAACTCGCTATACAGTACATACAACAAAATATACCCAGCTCTAGGCAAATCCCTTACTCGGTCAGGTTGTAGATCTTCTGGATATCCTTGAGGATGGTCTGGAAGTCGACGTTAAGGTCCTTGAGCAGGCCGTCGCGGAAGTTGAAGACCCAGCCGTGGATGACGGGGAAGCCGTTCTCGGCATACGACTGCTGGAGGGCGGCGGTCTTGACGACGTTGCGGCACTGCTCGTAGACGTTGAGCTCGACGAGGCGGTCGTAGCGGGCCTCCTCGTCGGCGATGGCGTCGAGCTCCTTCTCGTGCAGGCGGTAGACGTCGCGGATGTTGCGCAGCCAGGGGTTCATGAGGCCCAGGTCCCTGGGAGTCATGGCGGCCTTGACACCGCCGCAGCCGTAGTGGCCGCAGACGACAATGTGCTTAACCTTGAGGTGCTTGACGGCATACTCAATGACGCTCATAACGTTGAGGTCCGTGTTGCAGACCAGGTTGGCAATGTTGCGGTGCACAAAGGCGTCGCCGGGCTGCAGGCCCGTGATCTGCTCGGCGGGGATGCGCGAGTCGGAGCATCCGATCCAGAGGTACTCGGGGTTCTGGCCGGCCGCGAGCTTCTTGAAGAAGTCGGGGTCCTTGGCGACCTGCTCGGCGGCCCAGGACTTGTTGTTCTCAAACACCTTGTCGTGCGTCTCCTGGAGATACATGGTGATGTCTTTCTTGCGGTCTTTATCGTCAGAGGTATGGGAGCTGCAGAAGCGGCGCGGGGTAGCACTCGGGAGTGTAGCAAGACGGAGTCGCAGGGGAGTCGACGTCGTTCTCGGGATGGCGAGGCGCGATAGGGCTGATGATGCTTGCTTGGAGGAGTGAAGCAGGGGAGAAAGACCCAGGCGTGTGCTAAACATGGTTGAGGGTGGTGGGTTGTGGCCTGATGTGTGGATCGTGGATCGAGGGTCTGGATCTCGCAATTGCCAATCCGACAATTCTGTGTTGCCCGAAGAGAAACCGAGAGACAATGACTGAGGCCGATAATGACCCTAACCCTGTGTTATCAGAATCCAGAGTGGAGAAGCGAACGGTATGGACGCCATGAGGTTGGCTCCTTCTCCTTGTCTTTGTCAAGCTGAGTGTCGATGTCGAGTCTCTGGGCATCAGGGGAAAGTGCGAGATGATGTTGCTTCCATCAAGAGGGGGAGCTGAGGAAAGGGCGTTGTGGACGGATGAGATTGTTCCTGCCCTACTTCAGTGGGATTGCCTCAACGCACCTGCTCGCTCAAGTGACTCGAAGCTGCAGACCAATACACTACATGGCATCGCATATCATCTCCAAGGAAGTCGTGATCAAACTGGAAGCCCCCTCTGACTGGACTTGAGCTGGAATTTCCCAGCTATCCTTTGACCAGACCTTCTCTTCAAAGTCTGGAGCTTGTCCGTCATCCATAAACCCAGGCTAAAAAGGCACCAACAACATTGAGCTCGACCAGCAGTGAACCTTCCAGCCTAGATGCCTTTGCCGTTCTACTCATTGCTTGCTCCTTCAAGGTCCAATGCAAGGCAACGATGAGCAACGATCATGGTTTTGGCATCACCTTCACTGTCCGCTTTCACCATGAATTATCACCTCTTACCCCCTGCTACTCTCTTCTCTTGACTTCAGGCGGATCTCCGACGAAAAACAGGAAAGAATGCTTCGACCATGCCCTCTGTCAACTACACAACCACTGCTCCTCATCAGTACAGCTCATGTACTCTCCATGGTCGTCGACTCCTGCCTCGGCTTTTCTCTGCACAGCTCAGCAGAAGGCATCATGGTTGAACAGACGTAGAGACGCGGCTCACCGTTGAGCTGTTGTTGGGTCCGAGTTTATCATCATCAACCCGTTAGCTCTCTTTCATCTTCTTCACCATCAGGCCGCACGAACACACAGAGTCTCTAGACCCCATTTTACCAATTAGCATTGATAGCATCGATAAACCGGTCTTGCCCAAAGCTCTCCAACACGAACCCGTTGCTCTCTTGACACTCGCAGCATTCCTTCTTCTTCTTTCTCCAGTTTTTGATCCCTTGAGTCATCACGCTTGTCATATCTTGATCTGCAAGAGTAAGTCACATCACTCTTCTTTTCCTAGCTACACTTGCTGACTATGAGGTATGGCTATAGGAAAACGCCAGAAATGTCCTCGTCAGGTAGCCACCCCGGGCCACTGCCACAGATCTGCGACATCTGCAATTTTCCCTGTGAATCGGAACAAGCACTTCAACAGCACCTTCAGACGCATACTGAAGAGAGGCCTTTCGAGTGCGATAAGTGCAACAAGGAATTTGAGGAGCTAAAAAGTCTTGAAGACCACATGGAAGACCATGCCGAGGGTTTGGTGTTCCAGTGCCCGATATGCGAAGAGGACTTCCCAGATCAAACCGGCCTTGACGAGCATGAATGTGAGGGGCCATATCCCATCCCGCAGAAGTGCGATAAGTGCAACAGGGAATTTGTGGAGCTGGAAAGTTTTCAAAACCACATGAAAGAACATGCCGACGGTCGGCTCAGGTGCTTCAGATGCAACACAGAGTTCCCTGATCAATCCAGGCTTGTAGCGCATGACGTGAATTGTATGTAAGAGCTACATCCCAGCCCGCAGCCTTGAGAAGGCGATTCGAGTGGCCAGGAACCTCACTGGCAAAGCACCTTGCCTGCCCAATCCTCATGACGTCCATGACTCGGACTCTGCCCGTTTGACATCAGGCAAGTATTTGATCCAGCCGGCCATCTAGGCGTGGGAGTATATTCCCGCAGCTCCGAGCTCTCGTATATGGATCTCGCTGACACTGGTCTTAGGAGAACACAGATGTAACCTCTGATGGCCCATGACTTGACGATCGTCTCAAAGGCCCAAAGGTCTGCCTGGATTTTCAGTGTTCTTCCCACCTGTTATTGGAAATAACTTGAAGCGTTGGGCCGTTGTAATTGGGGTATGAGTAACGCCAGCGAAGACCGCGAAGGTTACGAAAGAAACGGAGAGATAGTCATGAATGTTGGAGGAGAATCCGAAGAAAACATGCGGCGGAAACTCAGCATTAACAGTCATTAGCACCTTGTCTCATTTTTATCCCTCAGTTTTCAAACCAGCCAGGCAGCATAATCACATTCTTTTGTTAACCAAGCCCCATTACTCAATGTTGCCCGCCGCCACTACTAGCATGGACAGGTAAGCCCCCAACTCTCAGCTTCTCCCTCCCTGCTCCTCCTCCAAACAAGCTATACCTCATCTTTCTCCTCCCCGGCAATGCCGTCGAAGCAGGCACCGTTGTCGCTATCGGCATTGGCATCGCCATCGACATTGGCATAGGCAGTGGCGTAAACCCAGCGGCCGCAGCGGCAGCAGCAGGGAAGTTCAAGTTTTCGTTCTCAGCCGGGCCATTACCAAACCCCTGATGTCCACCTGCTCCATGCCCTCCATATCCTCCCCCGAATCCCTCTACGCCTCCCTCCTTATGATCATGATGGCGGAAGCGTTCCAATCCCAATCCCAGTCCCAGTCCCTTCGGCAAGTGCAACCCCGCAGACCCAGACCCAGACCCAGACCCAGACGATCCCGTCGAGCTCGAGCCCGAGCTCGAATCAACAACAAACCCCTGCACCAACCCATGATTTCCACCACCACCACCGCCACCCGCACCCGCACCGTTACTCCTCTCCAGCCTCAACCTCGTCTTCTTCGCCCGTTCCCCTAACACCGCGTTCGTCATGATCCCCATCCCCCCTTGTCCCATGGTCCCCATGCCGCCGCCCAACTGCATCCTAGCCTGCCCATCCAAAGCCGTCATCCCCGGCAGCGCAGAACTCTTGAAGATTTGCATCCCTTCCATTCTGGTTTGGACGATGATGGCGGTGAGGAAAATGGCTGATAACAAGACTTGGACGAGCAAGAAGGAGAGCCAGGACCAGTTGATTTGGACTAGTGTCACGGCCGCTCGGTTGCTGTCGAAGGGCTCGTTGAAGGCGTTGTGGTGGGGTTGAGGGGGGAGGTAGGTGATGAGGAGCTGGGTGAGGGAGGGGGTGAAAAGCGTTAGGAGGGTGATGAGGGTTGCTAGGAGGCCTAGGGGGCTGTTTTTTTGTTAGTTATTGTTGAGGGGATGGGGGTAAAAATGGGATGGAACGTACCCTCCTTGAAAACCGAGTAATTTCCAACAGTGGTGAACTCCCCTCGATGCCTGGTCGATGGCTTCGAAGTCGCTTGCCGGTCGAGAAACGTTCCGCCGTCCGCCGGTGTAACGAAGCCAACGGAGCTGGCCGAGACCTTCGACGACGGGGATCATGTAGCAGGCCGTGGCGAGGGTGGTCATGAAGGAGAGGAAGACGTTGAGGTTGAGAGCGCCGGGCCAGGAGGCGGGTGGGGATTTGTGGTCGTAGATGCTTAGGATTAGGCCGATGACTTGATGGGTTGAAGTGTTAGCTCATGACTGGATCCATGTCTCGGACCCGATGGAGAGAAGGGATGAGAAGAATTGAAATGAAATGAAAAGAGAGAAGAAGAAAAGGAAGAAGGCAACATACCAACAATACAAACCAACCCTCCCAACACCCCCAACCCTTCAAGCCACCACCCAAGCATACTCTGCTTACTCTGCACCAACGTCTCTGTCGACTCAAAGTGGAAGTATGACAAATGTTGCTCACTCCTGTTCATTCCACCACCCATCCCACCACCACCACCACCAGCCGCTCCATGTCCACCACCACCAGCAGTAGCACCTCCCTGTCCGTTCACGTTCAAGTTCCTGACTGATATCGAATCCGCCGCATCAATCGACACCTCACTCATCACCGTCCCTCGTCTCCCCCTTCCTCTTCCCCGTTTTGTGTCTGTCCTTTCCACCAGCATTAGTTTCCTCATCCCGCCCTTGCCGCCCTTTTCCTTGATGCTTCCAGTACCTCTACCACGCGGTGTCCCCATCCCCATGCCTGTCTCCTTCTCATACATGTAATCATCTTGATCAAGATCATGATGATCATCACTACTATCACGATCATGGTCATGGTAGTCATGATCATCCCGATGGCCGTGACTCCCGTGGTGATGGTCCCCTTCCACTTCTGCTGTTTCTGGTAATGGCGGGAATGGTGATTGCCCAGGATGATGATGACCGAGGTGCGAGTGAGGTACCCCGTAACTAGGCTTCCATGAGCGGGAGTACTGGTTTACGTAGTTGGTGCTGTCTCGGGAGGTTGAGCGACTCTTTCTTGACTGTTTTTGTTCGCCGGATGGGATGGAGCGGATGGAGCCGGAGCCAGATCCAGACCGGAAGCGGGAGCGGCCTGAGCGGGAGGATCTTGAACCTTGGGTTTGGTGGTGGTCGGTGGTGGCCTGTTGTTGATTGCTTGCCGTCGATGTCGTAGCGTTGAAGAAGGGATTGTTGCTGGTGCTTCTGGCAGGACTCTTCGGGGGGATGAGTGGTGCATCAAAAGGCCCGGGGTGTTGAAGGACCGGAGGAATGTTGTGTTGGTGATGGTCGGCTCCGGTCCCGGTCCCAGAATCTTGCCGATCGCCGCTGGCATGGACCGGGCCTCCGGAGGGTGGGCTTCCCCCTCCCCCGTAGAGTGCGGCGTAGACAGCCTTACTACCAGCGGCGCCTTCTTCATCATCTTGTTCGACTGCCGTGTATGATGATTTTGAACTCCCAGAACTGCCCGTGTGCCGCCGCCCGTCGTCCTCATCATGGTCCTCAACCTCATTGTGTATTACATGATCCTCCTCGTCATCGTGATTCCCATGAAGGGACTCATAGCGGGCCATTGTTTCGAGTCCAACGGTATCTCTTCTTCCCGTCTCTCCGTCTATGGCAGATTAAGTCCTGTCCCCCTTCAACATGACGCTGATGAAACAAGTGTAACGAACGAAGAGACGAACAGGCGGAAAGAAAAGAATAGTGGGCACCTATACCATGGAAAACAATGGAACATGAGATGGAAGATATGGAACCCCCCAAACTTTGTCATGGGTGTGGAGAAAAAGGGGAAAGTCAAAAAAATAAACAGCCGAGTTCAACAACAAGCTAGACCGGCACATGGGGCTCCTAGTGACGCGTCATGGAGTGGATGATTGATTCAGTTAATGAGAAGGGGGAAGGGGGCACGACGGGGAAGAGAGGCCGCCACTGCCGCCAAACACGCGAACCGAACGACTATCCTAATTTCCGCTCATCATTGCCAATCCGGTTAAGCGAGACACTTGACTCCATCGTGAATATCGGATATCAGGATTCAGCCCAACGTTCTTGCTTTTTTAACCTTACCCATTTCGCTGGCTTTGTGTTTGTCGTATACTACTCATGTTGTGAAACAAACCACTTGGCTAATCATGGGGAAGGAGGCAATCTTTTGTAGAGGTAGTAAAGCGAAAGGTATGCGGCTGGAGCGACACTAAGCGAGTCATCGCTGAGCACGTTGTGGATTGCAGTAGCGCATATTTGATCCGGCATGGAAGAGTCCGTACCTTACTCCAAAGAGCTCCTCGACCTCAACAACTTGTTGCAGGCTTCATTTGTTCGGCTTGTGGTTGGTCTCGAAGGAAAGGCAAGAATGCGAGCCTGAAGGGTTAGGGTTCAAGGCCAAGGCGGACAACCCGATCATCTACTGTAGTTCTACCCCTTTTCAGCCTCCAGGGGTTGAGCAGCACGGTTCCTTGGCATAATCCTGGTTGAGAAAACCCGACGGACAGGGCGAACAAAAGAATGAATCTTGTCCTCATGTGTTATGGTCATCCGAACACCTAGAAATCATCTGGATACGCGTCAACAATGTATATGTATTCGTAAACTCATGAATACCTTGTTCAAGGCTACAAGTGAGCCAATGTTTTGTGTGGTCCCCACCTAGACGCCGTACACCGAGCAAATCTAAAAATCACCAAGCGGAAACACACTAGCGGGCTTAGGCTTGTCCTTTCCGATCAAAGAGCCTCGATAGCCCTCAAAAGCACATCCACGCCCCTGTCGCCAACTTCTCGCTCCTTCCCAGTTTCGCTCCTTAGAAGACTGGCCACATCGCTCAGCACTCCGAGCGGAATATAGCAGCCCGTCTTTGCTCTGTCAAGGCTCTCCTTCAATCGGCTCGTATGCTCCCACTCCTTCGCAGCAACCTCGGATCTTCGGATCACCTTGCCGGGAATGCCGCACATGGCTGCGCAATGCATACCGAAGGAGCCTTCTGCAACGCCGTCTTCGAGCTTGTACAGGAACGTTATTCTCTTGTTCTCCTCGTCCACCTCGATCTGCATTCTCCTGGCGCGGATCTCGGGATGATTCTCGAACTCGGTAGCAAGACTGTGATAGTGCGTGGCAAAGAAACCGACGCAACCAATGTGTGATGCGACATGGTGCAGAACTGCCTGGGCGACTGCAACACCATCGTATGATGATGTACCACGTCCGAGCTCGTCAAGAATAACGAGCGAACGGGGTGTGGCTTCTGACAGGATCTTCTTCGTCTCAGACAGCTCGACAAAGAATGTGGATTGCGCGGCAAAGATATTGTCGTTCGCGCCCAAACGGGACATGATACGGTCGACGGGAGTTAGACGGGCCGACACGGCGGGGACGTAACAACCTATCTGGGCCATGATCACGGCAATACAGGACTGGGCACGGTAGGCGGTTAGCAGATGAATACCATAAGAGGAGATGGATGCCTCTACGGCCAAGGCAAGGACTTACCATTCGAAGAATCGTGGACTTGCCAGCAGCGTTTGCGCCGGTAAGGAGGTTAATGTTCGCCTCATCACCACCCAGCTTGATGTCATTCGGGATGAAGTCGTCAACGGTGTTGAGCATGCAGGGATGGCGTAGTTCGTTGAACTCGACAACGGTCCGCTCATTATCCACAAACACTGGGCGGCAGCAAGGCTGACCAAGCGCAGATGACGCTTTGGCCAGACTGATAAGACAATCCAGTTGCGAAATGATGCGAATTGCCTGAAGCCATGTCTCATAATCGAGGTCGAAGCGCTTGAAGAATCTGGAGGCGACTTCTTTGACGATCTGAGAATGTGTTTCTTCGGCTTCCTGGAGCTCTCGAACAAGGTCCTCAAGCTCCTTGAAATAGTACCGCTTGACCGCGGATGTTGCGGACATTTGGCGCCACTTGGGGGGAACCTTGACTGTCTTTGGAACTTCAATCTGGTAGACTTCCTTGCCAACGTCGGTGAACTTTGCGGTCTTGCACCTAAGAGCAGTCTTTTGCCTCTCAAGCAGCTCCTGCAGCTCTCCCTTAATCCGGTCCAGTTCTTCTTGGCTGCTGTCAAAGTCTTCTTCTATGCCTTGTTCAGGGATAAGAATCTTGTCATCGCGGGCTCTCTTCCTGTCGAAGGCGGTCTTCCAGTATCCTAGGGGTTCCTTGAGGTTCGGCATTGAAGCAATGAGGCGGTCGACCAGCCCATTGCCACCACCATAGGCCTCGAGGAGTTCCATGGTACGATCAATCTGTTCGAACCCTTCCAAGACCTTGACAAAGTCCTCGGGCCTGCAAGCGCCAGCATGAATTCGGGAAATCAAGCGCTCCAGATCCGGCATCTTGCTCATCTGAGAAGAGAATTGCTCACGTAGGCTTTGGTCGTCGTTGAGCATGTCGACCGCATCCAGTCTCTCGTTGAGCTTATGTATGTTGCAGAGAGGATGGCAGACCCATTGTCTGAAGAGTCGCTTTCCGAAGGGAGTTATGCACCGGTTCAACAGATGGAACAAGGTTCCTTCGGGCCCACCATTGGCTGTATTGGCAAAGATTTCCAAGTTGATAAGAGACTGGCCGTCAAGAACAAGTGTGCCGTTCCGGTGAATGGGGTTGTACCAGGCAAAGTTGCCCTGGGAGAGCAAGTTACGTTCCAACTTTAGCATGCGCAGATACTGGGTCAGAGCACCGAGAGCTGACATCAAGAGGTCTTTGTCGCGAGCCTCTTTAAGCTTCTCAGGCCAGGCCTCTTCCTGACCTTCGCCAGAGACAAAGTAACCGCTACAGTCAAGTTCGCGCCTGGCGACGTCAGCCTCCCAAAACTCGGTTCCCGGTTTGAGATAGTTCCAGATGGTGGTTGGAGCCGTGTTGTTCTTGAGAATCCGTAGAGCCTTGGTGGACAGATGCGATTTCTCCAAGATCAACTCTCGAGGGGAGGTCTGGGCTACAAAGGTCTCAAACTTGGTAAGGTCGACATCGTCCTCAAACTCTGAGATGAAGAACTGTCCAGTAGCAGCGTCTACAAAGGCGATGCCAAATGCAGGCTTATCATCCACGACGGACTCTTTGATGGCTGCACAGTAGACGGCGTTATCGTCTTGAAGCATGCTACCGTCCACCAGGGTGCCACCTGTAAGGATGCAAGTGAGCTCGCGGCGGATGATCTTGTCCGCCTTCTTAGCCTTGGTGTCACGTTCCCGCATCTCTTTACCCAACGCAGACTCCATTTGGTCGACCCGGGCAACCTTGTACCCTTTGGCCACAAATTGGTTGACCCACATGTCTAGTGAGCTTTCGGGAACGCCCACCATGCGCATGTTGACACGATCAGTGAGCTTGAGGTCAAAGAGCTGATGTCCGATGGTGGCATCATTCTCATAGAGTTCATAGAACTTTCCCTTTTTGAAGAAGACCACCGTGTCCCATAGGTTCTTCTTGATCTCCCAATACTGCGTCTCGAACGGCGAAAACTGCCTCCAGGCAGATGGGGGCACATAGACGGAGCCAGGATCGTAATCCGGATGTCCTGGTCGATTCTTGTTGGCATCTTGGATATCGGCCAACCACGGGTATCTCTCTTCAGGCTCTCTTGTATGTGCCTTTGGCTTTTGCTTGGTGGCCGATGGTGTTTGTGCGGAACGAGGAGTGGCAGATCGAGGTTCGGCTGGTTGAATATTGTCCGGATCATACTTCCATTTCAGGGCGGTTGAGGTTCTGGGAACATCATCCATCATCTCCTCATCCTGGTCATCCTCCTCTTGTCTTGTCGATGTCCGAGGGCCGGGAGGAGAGGACATGGCGGACTTTTTGCGTGGGGCGCTCGGGCGTGCTGCCGGTCGTTTTCTCTTTTTGGACTTTGAGGGGCCTTCATCTGATTCGTCGTCGTCGACTACAAAGTCCGCCATGTCATCATCTTCTTCCTCGTTGATTACATTCTCGTCCATCTCGAAGGCATCGTCTTCGTCGTCCTCGTCTAGGACTTTGGGTCGTGATCGAGATCGTGATGGACGAGAGCTTTTGGGTCTCCCTGAAAACGAGAGAAAGACATCGTCGCCGTCGTCGTCTGACGACTCGGCATAGTTGACAACCGCTTTCGCCTGAAGTCATGATGGGTTAGCTTAGAAGGGTGAGAACGAAGAGCTGATAACTCGCCTTGCGCCTGATGGGGCTGCTGGGCATCATGATGGTCCTGGTGTCGTCATCCTTGGAATAGGCAGTGCCTGGGTTTTCCTGGGAGCTCGGGGGCAGAACGGCGTCACTACTAGGGACTGGCGTCTCATCAAGTCTCCTCCTCCGTCTGGGCGGAAGAATTGAGTTGGATTTTGTGGTTTCTTTCAGGCATTCTGGTGACTTTTCCTTTTGGCCAGCGCGAGGCGTGGCTGTTGCATCAGAAGCTGGACTGGAAGCGGTGATAGTGGCATTGGCATTGGCATTTGCGCCCGCATTCGTGGGAGTCGCGGAGGAGGAAGCTTTGGAGAAGAAGCCCAGAATACTCGACTGCCTGCCCGTCGAGGCCAGTCCAGATCTCTTAACGGTGGACGGGGTCCTCGCCGGGGTGCGCGCCGGAGTTGAAGTTTTGTCGCCCATTTTGCGCCAACAGCTGGCCGACTTGGCTTGTTGGTGGGAATGACAGGCAGGAAAGAGGATCTGGGAGACAGAAGGAACAAATACAGTCAGAGTTTTCACAGAATTCGTGGACAGAGTTTGAATTGGAAGTGGAAGGTGCCTTTGATTAGACCACTTGCCTACAGTAAGAAGAAAGACGCGTAAAGAGGTGCTGGGGAAAGCGCGTCCGTGTCTCAACCACCCTGTCCGATCACTGAAAGACGACCCACTGCCCCGCTAAAGCATCGCAATTTATTGTGGAGTCTTGACGCGATCCCCTGTTGACAATCGAGAGCACCTCAACTTCTCTTCCTGTCAACATCTTCTTCCGCAGCGAGCATCCAAGAGATCATGTCTTCTCATCAACATCCTTCATCAACTTTTCTCTCTTGACGGACCAACTCAATCAGCTACCTCGCCGACTGCGCCTTTGCCAAGCCAAACGCGCCAAACATCACGGACCTGGACTTGGACCATGCTCGGCGGCTCATGCGACGAGAAGGAGTAGGAAAGAAAAAATGGGAAAAAAAAGAAAAAGCAAACCACGGCCGAAGCTTGGTTTGCTTTGCTTGCGCGATTGCACGAGTCCACTTCGCGTCCTGTCGCATGGCGTGGAGCTAGCAGCATTCAAGCCACTGGACCGCGCAGGTTGCTGCGATTCTGTCATGTTTGGTTTCGCTGTGCCTGAACAGGCTGTCGAGTGGCATCCGATGAGATTATCGTCGTTGCTGAGGCTTCATCCATCGGGTACTTCTACTCATTTCTTATGCTGTCTTCATTCTCCTATACGAGGTCGACAGACTCCTGGTCACCTGCACCCGGACGTTAGCAACAAGTGTTGTCGCAACACGGAGCCTCCAACCGACAACCATCGATGCTCGTCAAGCGGTAACGGGTTTCACCGTGGTCCACGGAAGGTCCAAGGAAGGTCCACGGAAGGTCCACGGCACGGGCGGATGGAAACTGGGCGCAGCGAGTCTGGTTGAGCTTGGGTATCACACCCTCTTCCTCTTCTTCAGACCAGGAACCGGGCCAAGTGATGGTTCAGGAGTACGATGGTCAAATATATCCAAAATGCTCTCCAGTTCGGAAGGGCCAATCGGCTCATACAGCTGACGGGTAAATGGGGTTTGACTTCGAAATGGGGTATCCCGCCTCCGTCGTCGCCAATCTATCAACGGCTGGTTGTTACCGTTCCACAGAGAAACACTTGGTTGGTGCAAATTCGTCGTTCCGAGAGTCCGAATGAGACTACTCTAATAAACAGGCCTTGCAATTAGCTAAAGAAGAGCAGTGTTGTTGAGGCGAAAGCTTTCCTCTCATCCATGCCATGTTTACTTTCATCATCTTTCATCTTACTATTCAATCATCACAGGGGGCTCCTCTCAACAACGGCTTCCTCTCATTCGAGTCCCCAGCAGTACAGCAAAACTGCCGGGTTTCACCTGTCAAAGCCTGCCAAACAGCTGCCGCCACCGTTTTGGGGTCTTTTACTGCTACTGTGGGGTTGAACATCGGCAGCCCGCGGTATCAATGACCCCGCCAATGCTCTCAGTCCGGGAAGGAGAAGGGTGCGAATCACATACCACGATTCACAAATCACATTGAATAAGAGGAGTGGTACTCGTTTTGCACAAATAACCAGCATTTGGACTCATCAACATATTCACCACATATCACTCCGTCATTGGCGTCTTCATGGATATGCCAGATGTCACAGCTGCTGCTCCGTCTGAGGGCACACGAGAGTCCCTAAAAGACAGCAACAGTCGAAGAGCTGCCGCATGTCTAGTCTGTCGTCGATCCAAGATCCGGTGCGAAAAGGGAAAAGGCCAACATAACGATGACGACCGATGCCAGCGCTGTCTTCAGTTAGGGGTACAATGCATCCGCCCCGAATTCCACGTGGGCAGGAGGAAGGGTGTCAAAAAGCAAGTTCTGCTGGTTCCTCATGGCAAAGCCCTGTTACTGACCACCTCCCCAGTAAGCGCACCGGGCTGGAGAAGGCACTCCATCAAGTCGAGCAGGCTGTCAAACGATCAGGAGCCAGTCTGCACGGTATTGAGGCTACCAAATTCGTCTCCGAACTAAAGGTAATCTTAGGTGCCGGCTCCCTTACGCCTGCTGCCGACGGTGACCCCAAGGCCCCAAGAACCGGTCATGCAAGGACGTCCTCAGCCATATCACGAAGGCCTAGTGATATTCTCATGGCGGATGTATCCGATGATTCAGGCGATAGCTCCATGTCGGATCATGACGACATGAGCATTCCGCAAGACTCTACGCCATCTCAGAGCCATGTGGCAGATGAGAGCCTTGCCGTCGATGATGCGGAAAATCCCCTTCAGCTTCTCGCCCGAGCTTCTGATATGCATGTTTCTCCGAAGCCTGTTGGTGAGCTTTCCACTGCCGAGATTATCCACAGCCACCAACGCCCACGCCAAAATAAGCAATCCGAAAAGCTGTCCGAAGTCGAAAAGTTCTTCAAGTTCACTCAGTTCTCCCTTGACCGTAGCCCTGATCTGGATCCCATCGACCTTGGCTTACTTACGTCGGAGGAGGCAGAGTCCCTCTTTGACTTCTTCCATAAGAGTCTTGCCCACACGAGATGGGGTCTCGACCCAATATTGTATACGGCCTCCTTTACACGCTCGCGTTCGGCCTTTCTCTTCACTTCCATATGTGCCGCCGCCGCCCTCTTCATGCCAACACAAGGCGCCCTGTCACGGAGGTTGTCCAATCACTGTAAAACCTTGGTCAACAGGATCATGGTTGACCGATACCGGTCCGTCGAAATTGTCCTTGCCTTTATGGTCAACGTCCCCTGGATGTTTCCTGGCAAACATAGCACCGACGACGAGACGTGCTTGTATGTTTCCATGGCCACCACCATGGCTCTGGACCTATCCCTCCACAAGATCGTGGTTGCTATGGATGCCATACGAGACGGTAGCTACAACGGAGGTATCGCACGAGCAGACTGCATTGACCCCAAGGTTGCGCTATCTCTCGATGGTTTCGGAGACGTTGATTCCGAGTCCGAACTAGGGAGACGGCTTTTGCGGCGGAGGGAGAGATGTTGGATTGCGTTGTTTGTTCTGGAGCGAGGAATGTGCTTAGCGCGAGGCAGAAGTTATACCGTGCCTCTCACGCCCCTTCTTCGACGCTGCGATGAATGGCACATGTCAGATATTGCGGACACAATGGACGGGCACTTGGTGTCCATGGCTGTCTTGCGGAGAGACTTGGTGAGTTCCCATGCTGATTCCTGTAATTCAAGCGCTGACATGATCAGGACGATTTGTTCAACTCCATTCGGGCAGTTTGTGACGGATCTCGTGAAACACTGGCAGACGGTGGCCTCATTGCCCAATCGTTCGTCTTCCCTCTTCTTCCTTTCTGACTGTAAGATGCCTTTCTAACAACCGCTCCAGAATACAAATGTCGGTCGATAAGTTCTTCGAGCAATGGCACGCCAAATGGACCATACCCATCGGCACCGGACCTCGTAAGTTATCATTCCAACCTCTCGTAACCCTCTCAGTTTATCGCCTCCTAACATCGGCGGGGAAAAAGAACATCGCCTCCCACCCTACGTCCAAATCCTCGTCACCCACACCCGCCTCTCCATCTACAGCAGCGTAATCAACCACCCCACCGCGCCCACCGAAGTCCGCCACTTCTTCCACGCCGCCAGTCTCTCCTCCGCCCTGAACGTCATGCGCTCCGCCATCCAAGGCGAAGAGCAGCTCTCCAGCATGCCCAACAACACGGCCATCATGATCTCCTTCGCCGCCTGCTTCGCCCTGCGCCTCAGCGGCCAGCTCTCCGGCGGGACCTCCAGCCTGGCGCCCAGCGTCCGGACGCTGATCGAAGAGACGGCGGGCGTGCTGGAGCGGATAGGCACCGCTACGGACCATCGCAATGGTATGTCGACGCTGTATGGGAAATACTTGAAGTATATCGTTAAGAAAGCGGCGGCGGCGGCGGCGGCGACGTCGTATGAGAACATGGCTTCAACAGTGCGGCCGAGGAACGGGACAGCAATGTCATCGGGCCGAGGTCCGCCTGTGGCTTTCTCCCGACACGGTGGGCCATCCGCATCATCATCATCATCAACACTAGCAGCATATCAACGCAGCAGCCAACAGCAAGGGACTAGCACTACAAACATAGGCAGTAGTTACGGTGTCCCGACCGATGCTGCTTTGTCAGCGACATCCGGCCCATTTCTCGAGCCATCATCATCAACCCCCTCCTCCCTCTGGGCAGCCACAGAACCGATCTTGCTACAATTCTCATCCATGTCCGATGACCAAATACGCGAGGCGTTGAATAACGAGTTTCATGTTGATTCGGCTACGGCGGCTTCGAACTCGAACAGCAACAGCAACAGCATGTACCACCACCAACACCATGTTGGCGGCGGCTCAGGCCTGTCGTCGCTGTGGGATGATGCTACGGTTCTTCCGGATTGGTTAAATTCGGCGAATTTACCGGAGTTTGGGGTGTGAACTGGGTAGCTGGGTAGGTGACTGGCTGGGGGAGGAACGGTTGCTTGAAGGACTGGATGGACCTGGAGGGAGGTGTGAGAGGTGAGAGGAAAGGAGGAGGAGGAGGAGGAGGAGGTTTGACTTGTAGGTGTTCATGAGGCACCTGGCGATGTGCAGGAGGGAAGAACATCCTAAGCGAATATCAAATAAATCACTGGATCAGCGGCTGGTACTAAGTAGGCAGTTGGATAAAAAAAAACTAAAACTAAAAACAGCACGCAGCACCGACGGTGACTCTGCCTGGAATTGAACCTGGGACCTTGCACTTTCAGACTTTCCTGTGCCAACTCGGGCCATTAAGTTGGCGCTTAATTGTGCAGTGTGCTTCCGTTACACCACTCGGCCATTGAGCCGCCAATGCGTTCGCGTTTGGTTAGTCGTTGGAGGTAGGACTTGGAAATGGCACTCATATACCGGGATTTCAACACCTGTTTTTTTTTTTTTCTCACCTTGGGGGTATATCGTTACGTCTGGAAGAAGTTGTACGCTCTTTCCCTCTCCTTCTCTCCTTCTCTTTTTCTCTGTCTGTTACCGCCAGATGGGGAGGAGGTGGGCACGAAATTCACAATGGCAAATTTGATGACTTGAGAATTAGGTTCTGAATGAAGAAGTTTGGAGTTGAGACACAGCGAGTGGCCGCGACAGATACCCCAACTCAAGTCAAGTACATGATCAAGCCGGTGCTTGGTTGATATTTCCGTTTTGGGTGGTGGAGAAAGCTGAATGAGATGCAGGCTTAACCCGAACACTGCGAATCTTGGCTGGTCGCTTGATAGGCAAGTAACAAACCGGCTGACAGTCGCCAGTGGTTCACCTTCCAGCGATTACCAGGTGCCAGTTCAATGAGCGAGTGTTCCATTCACACCTCGAGGTCTGCAACGTGAATCTGCCAAGGGAAAGAACATTAAGGTAAGTTGCCGTATAACTAGGAGGAATCGGGCCTCCAGGTATTTTACAAAGCAACAAATCAAACAGGCATTGCAGACTGCTCGGTTGAGGCTATCCTTGAGACTCCTAAAACCTCAAGGTGCCTGAGCGGTCCTACAGATCTTGGAAGGAGTATGAGCCACCATCACTTTTCTTTGGGAAAACCAGTGTCTGTGGGTGTCCGCCGGCGAAATGCATATATGCTGAGAGGTCCAGGACTTTGGCGGACAGAAACACGCGAATGTCGGTTCTGGGACCTGCGAACATCTGCCCAGAATTGCGGACTGAAGTGCTTCAACATGTCCCAAAACCCAAACCTACTTGTAAATCGTCAGATCCCGAGACCCAGTGACGCGCGTTTCCACGTTATAATGGATGTATAGGAAGCTAAAAGGGACCAAAATATGTTAAAGTGGAAGCCAAAGCATTACTTTTTACTTCCACTTGTACATTTATACATATCACTCAGTTCGACGCCCGTCTGTGCGTTGCCTGTATCAAACTCCCACTTACACTGTACATATCGCGTGCTTCAACTGCCCGTACCCATCGGCCTTGCGAGCCTCGAAAGTCTGCAGAGGGGTTGTGTCGGCGAGGCCCGATTGCGGTCGCACCCAAGGTGGCAACCAACGGGAAAGGAAAGCCGGGGGCAGCGGGGGGAATGTTTATCGGAGGGTCGGACCACGGAGTGCAGCCCCGGTTGCGCCGTCTGCGGGCGACGGTCTGCCCCGGTCTAGACGGTCGACTGCTGAAACAAATGCCTGTTACACATGGATGATGATGCTGGTCCAGCGGCACCGATGCGTCGAAAACATGATGGGGATTTGGGGACAAAGTTTTGAAGATGTGCAACGAGAATCCGGAGATGAACGGCGTTCAAGTCGTTACGAATACGGCATTATTCACACCTGTTACAAACACATTTGAACCTCATCTCTCGACAGCCAACACAGCCATTCACAGCTCTTCACCACGACACCACCAAACCCCTAGCGCTCTTCAGTGACGACGTTCCAAGAACTTGGCAATGCTTGTCAACCTGCCGCCAACGGACCACCAACTCGGCCGGTTTAGCGCTCGCCATCTTGGATTTCCTTTTCTGGCCTTGTGTGATTGGTAACCATGCGGGGCAGCTCTGTTAACAAGTTCATTGCCTAGAATACCCCAGCCTCACAACGGACAATATCGGAGGAGAAAACTGAAGAGGAAGGAGGGGCTCGAGAGGGTTCTGAGGGTGCATCAAGGTGATGGTGCAATTACAACGGAACTTGCGACGAGGTTCGTGTGCTTTTTCCATCTTCGTTTCGCACAATGGTCAAGACAGAAGGAGTGGGCGAATGCTCGTGGGAAATGGCATGTTCACAATGCAAGTTGGGAAGTCCCGTTCGAAAAGAGTTGCCAGTTTGGTGACCAAATGCAGTTCTGTCCTCCGGCTCTCGGGGCAGTGTTACGCTGTAGTAACACCTTAGCACAAATTAGTGCTACTCCGATGTCCAAGTGCTACTACGCTACCCCGTCCGTGGGCTACGAACACGGGCGGGGGTCACCGTACAAGAGATGTGATTGGCCGAGAGAAAGTGGGACATTTTTCATATGCAGCCTGTTCTCCATTTTTCGGCAGCTTGTGAAAAGTGGACTGCGGAAGGTGTGCCCTTTGCAGCAGCTGCACAGGTCGGGTCAAAGACAGCCAACTGTTAGTTACAAACAGTAATAAATCTCGCGCCGCCCTCACTCCCCGTTGTCCGCTACAGTCCCGTCCTGGCCGCGAGTCTCCAGAGTCGAGTCCAAACCTAACTTCAACCCCTCCTTTGGTCCCATCTCCTCCGCCCCGGCCGCTGCCAATTGTCCGTCCAACCTAGCCGACCACTCAACCGTTCCTGCCCGCCCCTTCGACCTCCGCTGTCCACAACCATCGTCACACTGCCCGTCGTCTTTTTTTTGGTGGAATACCCAAACAAAAAAACAACCGCAGTTACCCACTTGACTTGTTGCCCCTGAAAAACGAGAAAATTTGTCAACCGGTCCTGTCGACAGACTACAGTAGCTTTCCCGCCTCCGCCTCCGAGTGCAGCCCTACACGAGTCACCGTTGTCACCGTTTCCCAACGCCAACACACCCAACCCTCAAAATCGCAACCATGTTCGCCGCCACCAGAGTCCTCCGCCAGGCTGCTGCCCACGCCGAGCGTATTCCTTCCATCAAGTTCCTCGGTCGTAGAACCATTCCCGGTATGTTCCTCCTCGTCCTGGGCCTCCGAGCATTCCGGTGTGGTGCATCTGCCATCTCGACTGGCACCCTTGGTGTTTTCGGATGACGTGCTGACAGCCTGCTCTTTGTCCAACAGCTTCCGTCGACCACTCTCCCAAGCCTCACCCTGCCTCTCCCACCCACTCCCTCCCGGCCAACTGGGGCTCTTCCACCACCTTCAGCGCCTACCGCCAGCACGCCCAGCAGCACGGTCCCCTTCGCAAGACCATCCGCCCTGAGGTTGACGGCATTGGTGGCTCTCCCGGCGCCGCTCTCGGTCCCGTCAAGCCTCCCCAGGGCCTCTACTTTGACCGCAACGAGCTCCCCGCCCGCTTCCGTCGCCAGCCTCTCACCGAGGCCGAGATTGAGGCTATTGAGACCGGCTGTGGCTTTGCTTAAACGCGAGAGCAATCAACATAGACTAGACGATTCGTTTATCAAGATCGATATCGAACCCGAAACGACCGACACAACGCAGCGAACCTTTTGAGAATTTGCCAACACCACCCCTCTGACCTAGGGTTGGGCCTACTCTTGAGATCTCCCCAATCATCTAGCGCTATCCTTATCCCCTCTCACACCACACACACACACAAGCGTATGATCACCAATGCTTCACACGATTTTGAACCGATCAAGTTTGTATATCAGATTATCCATGGACGGCACTGCATTGGCGTTAGAAAACAAAGAGCTCACCGGGGTTTGGCTTTAGAGATACACGTTCCGGCTTTGGTCAGCATGGCACGGTGATACGGATCGGCGGTGGGAGGATGTCGTCCAAAGGAGGCCGGGCCCTGTCCGGACATCCGGGCTTGAGTAACCGGGGGGACGGATGCATGTCTTGTGTATATAGTCAGTGCAACGGGCTATCCCCAAAGCCGGGCGAAATCCCAGCATTGGGTGACAGCCCGCGAGCCCAGAATAACATATAAACACTTCTGAACACCAACCGCTGCTCGTATCTGGTCTACTAATGCCAATCAAGACGTGTCCGTGAAACAAAAAGGCTTACCACGCCCTTGTTGGACGGAGGATTGCTGGGGATCACCGGTCTCGAGCTTCACATCATTGGGCCACGCCATTATAAGTAAACAGCTGCTTCTTACCCGCGCTGTGTTTCAGTTGTACCCTACTCGAGGCCTCAAACACACGAAAAGGGAAGCCGACTTACAACAGCATCGTCAACACCATGTGCTCAGGGTTGCCTGCTTCTACACTACACCACAGACACCTCGGCATGCTCGGAAGCGCCCTGCGCGTAGCACATCTCATCGTGGGAACATGTGATATATGAGTAAAGGCCTCTACAGGGGACATTTCGGCTTCTACGGATATAATCTCTCAAGTGAGAAACAGAAGAAGCAAGCGGACTGTGCTGGGAATGTGATCAGCCCTGTGAGATTGCCGGCCGGGGGTCGAATTGATCGATGTGCCGTGCCTGATGCCATGTGCCATGTGCTGAGTGCAGTCACCACGGTGAGGACGAACTCGGTGGGGGCCGGGTTTCTGGGGAATGTCTCTGTCAGCTGCCAAACAACTGGACAGGGCCCGGCCAATTGATCACCCAAGCCCCACTAAAAAGTTGAACTGCCCTGAGGAGCTCCCGGCAACTTCCACAGCGCTGACGATAACAGCCGCCGGACCCAATCGGGAGCTCGATGATTCTTCTCGCTTTCAAGGTTCCTGTCTCCTCAAGCCCGAATTCCTCTTTCGCGATCCAGTTCCCCAGTCCCTGCAACTTGTCTGGACCTTTACGACGCCTGGACCAAATCCAGAGCAACAAACCACCCTTCAACAAATTTGTCGCAAATCCAAAATTCGAGACTCGATCATCTGAACTTCCCGACATCGTCGCATCCCGATTATAGAGGAGGATCCCTGCTATCCTCATACGCCTACATCGACAACAAGAACCTCGCCGATAGTCAACCAACTTATTACGCACAATCAAGATGAAGGAAATGGCAGGACAGGCCGGTGCCGGCAGCGAGGACAAGTGCCCCGTCGACCACAAGACGCGCGAGCTGTGGTTGCAACAAGCAAAGCAGGCAAAGGCCGCACAAGAGGCCGCGGCTGCGGCGGGTGGCTCGACGACACCATCGCCAGAGAATGCCTTTACGACGCCAGTAGTACCAGCACCAGCAGCTGCAGTACAACAACCACCAACACCGGCTCCCCAGACTCAGATTCCCCAGCCGGCGCAACAAACAGCAGTCCCCGCGGCGCTTCCCACCTCGCAACCATCACCATCGTCATCTTGGTCTTCATGGCTCCCCTTCATGTCCTCTTCTTCCGGCTCCTCCGCGTCGCCCTCCACACTAGCAACCGGTACCTTGCCGCTCGGTGAACACCGCGAAATCTCCTCCATCCCCCGCGCCGCCACCACCGGCCCCTCCGCCTGCCCCTCCAACGCCGAGCAAGAAACGGGCGCCGACACCGCCACCGGCAACTGGGTCTACCCCTCTGAAAAGCAATTCTACGAAGCCATGAAGCGCAAGGGCCACGACGGCGCCAGCGCGGCCGACATGAAGACTGTGGTGCCCATCCACAACGCGGTCAACGAGCGGGCGTGGGCGGAGATTCTGCGGTGGGAGAAGCCCTTTACTGGAGAAGGGTGCGGATGCGCAGAGGGCCCCAAGCTGCAGAGCTTCATGGGCGAGAGCAAGCGGATGACGCCCAAGGCTAGGCTGAATACCCTGCTGGGGTACACGGCGCCGTTTGATAGGCACGACTGGATTGTGGATCGGTGTGGCACGAGGGTGGATTATGTGATCGATTTTTATGCGGGGAGGAATAATGATAAGGCGGGGGCGGGCAAGTTGAACTTTTATTTGGATGTGAGGCCCAAGTTGAACACGTGGGAGGGTGTGAAGATGAGGGCGTTGAGGGCTGTTGGGTTGAATTAGATGAAGGGCAAGGGAGGGGTGTATAGAAGGAGGAGGATCGGAGTGGTCTAGAAAGTAGAATTGGTTGGTATATAGGGTGGAGATCTCTCTCTAGACGATTTCGTCAAACATATGTATAGGTTTTGTTGTATTATTAGTAGGGTAGGGTTGGTTTAACATTGCATCTCACTCATGGTTGGCATATGAACTTCCGTTCAAACGGTGCATCAGGATACAAGGAAGGGAAAGGTTCATTAGAGGATGATAGACATGGAAACTCCCTGCATAGAGGCGACTTTCCTGGTGATGGTGGTCGCTCGGTGGTGTTGGATATATAAATTACATATTACTTTGACTATGTCAATGTCCTGTTGCCCCTTAGGCTTCCGACTGTCTCGGGACCAATCCAATGTATTCCTTCCCACGCAATGTTACTCGTGACATGTCAATCCTTTTTGGGTACCTGTGGCTGTCGAATACTATCCTTCTCTGATGGGATCGGGACTGACCAGGAGAGAGATTGCAAGTTAGCAAAGGGAACAAGACGAGAAAACATCATGTAGTCAGTCAGCCAGTCAGCCATATCACATACCTTTCTTCCCATCCCCGACCCTCACCCTCACAGGCGATATCGTTTCCAATGCGTTCGTCTCCAGATCCCACCCAGCAGCCGCCAGCGCCGCAAAAACGGTCCCCTTCTGCTCCTCCGACGTGTATCCCAGCAGCGGCACCTCGTTCTCATAATGACTCTCCAGCCCATCCTTAAGGGCCGAGTCAAAGTGATAGGCGTGGCTGACAGCATCGAACCAGGCCTCCAGCGGACTACTTGCACTTGTACTCATTTTCTTCCCCTGGGGCTCCTCCTTCAACGCGATTCTCATCAGAAAATTTCCTCCCCGATGGCAAATACCCATGAAATACCCCTCCGTCTCAAACTCATACCTATGATACCCTCCCTTCCACCCCGCCAACGCTTTAACATCCCCATACGTCCCAAACTCGCAAGTACCCGTGTACTCACCGGATTTACTCGCCATCTTTCCAAACCCCCATCCCCCTCCTCCCAGTTGCAAAATACTCTCCCTCCCCGCTACCTCCTCCGGCCCCAACACCCTCCCATGTTCCAACCACTCCCTCACCACCATCGTCGCCCTCTGCCTATTCAGCGTCCGACACCTCACACTCCTAACCGCCCAATAATTCATAAGCAAATGCACCCCCAACAGTCCCACCATCAACACCCACACCACTTGTTTATCCTGCACCACTTTAACCACAAGACTCCCCACCAACATGCCCAGCAAACTCACCACCGTCTCCTGACTCGCTTCCTTAGCATTCAACTCCGCCAAATTTCCCCGCAGCGCGAAATGCGCCGACAGACTTGCTTTGCTAGCATTCGCCGCCACACCGCAGAGACTCCTCAACACCCCAGCGCCCACAATAACCCCCAGCTTCGGCAGGTACGGCATCGCCGGCGTTAGGAGGTCTAACAACTGCGCGGAATCATTCAACAAATCCGCCAAGAACCTATAAAACTTGCACTCCGGTTCGATAGCCGTGCCCAGGCGATGGGCGAACAAAATCGTAGCGATTCTCGAGATGGTGTCGCCGGCTATTTTGAGGATCAGGGCTCCCGTGGGCGAGGAGGAGGAGTCGCCTACGCCTAGACCTTCGAGGACGGCGCGGTTGGCGAGTAACGAAGTGATGGAGGAGAAAAAGGCTTGGAGCGAGTCGTAGGTTTGGTAGGGCAGGTAGTCGGGGGTTACGGAGTGGGGGTAGCCGGCGGGGAGGAAGGCGTGGAGGAGGGCGAGGAGGGGGGGTGGGCGGGTTGGGATCTGGGATGGGGGAGGTGTTAGTTTGACTTCTTCTTGCTCGTGGAGGAAGCTGCAGTGATGCTGGACGCAAGTTGGTTATTTGAGAGGATGGTGATACTGCTGTGGAATTGGGAAGGGCAGGATAGGTAGGGCAAGGGCGGATGGATGGAGAGATGGACCAAACGGAACGTACGGCCCTCAGACTCTCCTGTGATTCACCAGTGTATGTGCAGAGCACATTGCCCGCTGGGTCAATGTCGTAGATGGTCCTGCTCATCGTCTCGATTRCTGTCTACCTTGACGAAGCTCTGGTGTCGTTCGTCGAAGTCGAGAAACGATGTGTCCAAGAAAGAGAGCTGTGCGCGGGGTGGCAATCTGTTGCTCGGTTGAGTGTCGGCCGGACCATAGGGCGTTGAAGCCAGATTTCTTATCAGTACCTATTGATTTTCTTTGATACTGCAAAGGCGCGTGATATGACCGAGGACTGTGTCGTGGTGCGTAGTACATTGCGCGTTGTAGAGAGGTCGCGACGGGGGACGCCAAGCGATGTTGACTTCCCCCCCCCCCCCCCCCCCCCCCCCCCCCCCCCCCCCCCCCCCCCCGCCCCCCCCCCC
>RANZ01000744.1:0-11278 GCA_009805285.1 Neurospora terricola FGSC 1889 | reverse complement strand
CCGCGCTCCTCGGCGTCCTGGATCATGTTGAGCGCCACCCGGTCCTTGGGGCTGCCGCCGGCGCCGTTGAGGAGCTCGGCCTTGGCGAGGATGATGCACCCTGTTGCCTCGGACAGGCTGCGGATGTGGACCAGGGGCGTGTTGCCGATGCAGCCCTCGATGCCCTCGACCCAGTCGAAGCTGCTGTTGATGTTGCTCGTCACTTCCTCGTGGTCTTCTAGTCGTACTGGTCCGAAGATGAGACTCTCGCGGTGTACCCGGTTGGCGGTGGGTACTACGACGCCGAAGTCGCCATTGGATCGGCTTAGGTTGCGGTTCCTCCTCCGTTGATACCGATTCTCGAGTTCGGGGTAGCAGTCCTTGAAGCCAAGGGTGACGAGGATGCCGGCGGCGAAGGCGGCTGTTAGAGCTACCGTGCCGTAGACACGGGGATGGTCGCTTATTGACATGTCTTGACGGTTGTTTGGTGTGAAGAGAATATAGAGTTATCTCATAGTAGGTGGTGTCTCATCGTTTCCCGTTTGGTGTGAGTGGTGATCTAGTTAGACTTGCGCCGTTGGCGCTGTTGCCCAGAAAAAGAGTGTAGATGTTCAGTTCCTTGTGGTATAAAGGCGCAAAAGCCCAAACTTATAAGGACAGAAAATATCAAGAAATGAAGTGAGAGAGTGTCTTGTCTGATGTGGTCGAGTTCTCCTCAAAAATTTTGAGGTTTTTGCTGGGAAGTTGCTGTCGATGTCATGCAATGATGGATCTTCAAAGCAAGGTGTGATCGATTCAGTCGCCCGTCTCCCACGGCAGGCAGTTAGAACCTTTGGCTCCGTGACCGGCCTCGCCTCCGCTGAAGCCGGTCAGATCGGAAGCCATGAGGCCTGTAACGGATCGTGAATCGGCATTCCCCGTTGCTGCGAGTCACTGGCAAGCGCCGTTGGGGGCAACGGACAGCGAGGGCCGGGGTCATCCTCCAATGTGCCCCTGGCCTGGGCCACCACTGTTGTCCCGAGCGCAACTGTCAGCTAGAACCGAATCAGGAAGTGAGCTCGGGCCACCCCGCAAAAGCCCCAAGATCCGTTCCCTCCTCCACCATCAACCTCCACCTTTCGCCCCGTGTCCCCTCCACGAGTCCACTTCAACACAGTACCGACCAGGTATACGGTACCTTCCATTTCACTGGCACGGGGAGTTCAGTTGGAGCAGGTGGCAGAACGAACAGACGTCAGCGACCTCAGGGATACTGCCCGGGCTTCATTCTCTCGCCCACCAACAATCTGGACTCACCCAGCCAAGATGGACTCGCAACTCGTCAACCAGCTGTTCAAACAGCTCTTTCGCCATCACCCGGCATGCCAATCGCAGAAACATCTCCGCCAGCTTGCGACCGCGACAGCCCACAATGGACACCGAGTACAGCAACACCACAGTCGACAGCAGCGACGACCATACTCGAGCCAGCGTCGTGGCGCGAGCTCTCCCGTTGGAGATGAGAGCCAATGGCAGCAACGGACAAAGATCCTGAACCAGGACATGACGGAGGAGTACAAGAGAGCGCCAATGGTGACAGCGGCCGAGCTGTGGGGGAGGAAACAGAGGCCACGTCGGGTCAAGATGCTCCTAAGGGACTTTATCGAAGGTTGGTTGCCGGTCCAAGTCCAAGACAGCATGGCGCATTACCCGAGGGGTTGAGAAATCCACCTACCTAGCTACGACAGCACAAAGCCCAAGACCGAAAAGAAACAAAAGAGAGAAGCACGAGACATTGACATTCTGTTTTCCTTTCGCACAATGCTGCAGACAGTCTCTACAACCCCAACTACGGCTACTTCTCCAAGCAAGTCACCATCTTCACCCCCGGCGAGCCCTTCGACTTCCCCAGCCTCCGCGACGAGACCGAGTTCCAGAACGTCCTTTCCCAGCGCTATGTCGAGTTCGAGGACAAGCTCGACGAGGTCGCTCCCTCGGACACGCGACAGCTCTGGTACACGCCGACGGAGCTCTTCCGCCCTTACTACGGCGAGGCCATCGCACGCTACCTCGTGGCCAACTACAAGCTGACGACGTACCCGTACCACGACCTGATCATCTACGAGATGGGCGCCGGCCGCGGCACGCTCATGCTCAACATCCTCGACTACATCCGCGACATGGACCCGGACGTGTACGCGCGCACCCAGTACAAGGTCATCGAGATCAGCGACTCGCTGGCCAAAGTCCAAAACTCGACGCTCATGCGCTCGGCCGCCGGCCGCGGACACCTCAACATGGTGGAAATCATCAACCAGTCCATCTTCGACTGGACGCAACCGGTGCCTTCCCCGTGCTTCTTCCTGGCCTTCGAGGTCTTCGACAACTTCGCCCACGACGCCATCCGCTACGACCTGGCGACCGAGCAGCCCATGCAGGCCGTCGTGCTGATCAGCGAATCCAACGACTTCTTCGAGTTCTACAGCCCCGTGCTGGATCCCGTGGCCGCGCGCTACTTCCGGGTGCGGGACGCCGCTACCGGTGGACGGTATAAGGTGCCGTACCCGACTACGAAGCTGGGCAAGTGGGTTTCTTCTGTGAAGCCGTTCAGCAGCACCATGAGCGAGCCCGAGTACATCCCGACGCGGCTGATGCAGTTCTTCGACGTGCTGAGCAAGTACTTCCCTGCGCATCGGCTGCTGACGAGTGACTTCCACTCGCTGCCTGATGCCGTGCCGGGGGTGAACGCACCGATTGTTCAGACGAGGTATCAACGGCGGCCGGTGCCGGTTACCACGCCTTTGGTGAGTTCCTTACCTTGCATTCATTAGTATCTTGTGCTCTGCTAACCAGAGCAACTTCGTCTACTAAAGGTCCATCAAGGTTACTTTGACATCATGTTCCCCACAGACTTCCGCGTGTCCGAACTCGTCTACCAGGCCATCACCGGCAAGCTGTCTCGGGTCATGTCTCATGAGGAGTTCATGCGCAGCTGGGCCTACCTGGAAGAGACGGAGACGCAGAGCGGTGAGAACCCGCTGCTTAAGTGGTATAAGAATGCCAGTGTTATGTATACTGTATAAAACCAAGTGGATTGGACGGAAGACATCTTATTATCTATGAAGAAGTGGAAAAGCAGGCCCTTGTACATTTGATTGTTTACTCAATTGTATTAACTGAGACCTTGTAAAGTTAGAGAACTTGCATTCATTTTACCCAAACCTGATTACGAGATAGATCATTGCCTTGCCCAGATAACGATATAACTCTTGATAACATGTTTGTGATGCTTCCGAAAGTCCGTGTCCTGAACATAAGGATGACCTGCACTTGCAAGTGACTTTGTCTAGTTTTCTTCATTTTTTTGATTTGCTTGCTCGATCGCCCATTCTAGATTGCTAAAGAGATACACACAGAACTTGGTCAAACATAAAGCCAAGTAAAATGAATAAACTCTTTTCTGGATATCAACGAAACGGGGGAAACGATAACAAGCCAACATCACTTGATGCTACTCTAACACATGGCTTTTAGTTTTGTTTTTTTTAGATGCCAAGATCCTTGAGCTTCTCAGACAGCCACTCCTCGGCCTTCTTGACGGCCTCCTCGAGCTTCTCGGGCTCGGCACCAGCACCCTGGCGACTGGGCTCCTTGCCACCAGTCTTACCGCCGATGACGGCGCTGACGGCGGAAGTCCAGTGCTCGGCGGTGACACCCTTGGAAGAGAGGGCCTGTAGTTGAGTTGGTTAGCATCTGGAAGATAAAGCCGATCAGGTATAGGGAGGGGAGAATTAGTTAAAACTTACAGTGCCGACATAAACACCGTGCATGACCTGGTCGTCCTTGCTACCAGCAAAGACGTAGACGGACCTCTCCTTGTCCTTGGTCTTGTAGTAGGTGATAACGTCCGAGATAGCCTTGGCGTTGGCCGAGATGGGGAGGTGGCCGACGAACACCTTGGACTCCGTGTTCTCGTCCTTGGAGAAGTGGCTGGCGACGGTGTCGAGGGCGGTCTTGCTCTCGGCCTTCTGGCGCTTCTTCTGCTCGTCGACAACCTCCTTCTGGATCTTGGTGAAGCGGGTGCGGAGCTCCTCCTTGGTGAGGACGGAGATGGTGAGACCGTCGAGCTCGACGGCGGCGGCCTTAATCTCGGCAGCCTTCTGGGGGCCGTAGGAGAGGGCGTTGATGTGCTCGAGCTTCTCGCTGAAGACCTGGGCCTCGCGCTGGGCTTGGTGGGCACCCTCGCCGGTGTAGGCGACGATACGGCGGATGCCCTTGGCGATACCGCTCTCCTCGACGATGATCAGGTCCTTGATGAGACCGGTGTTCTCGACGTGGGTGCCGCCGCAGAACTCGACGCTGATCTTGCGCCACTCGGGGTTCTTGGGGTTCTTGAGCAGCTCGTCAACCTCCATACCGATGGAGACGACGCGGACGGGGTTGGGGTAGGTCTCGCCGAAGACGGCGCGGACACCCTCGATCTCGCGAGCAAGGTCGAGATCAACGTCCTTGGAGTAGGCCTTGAGGTTCTGGCGGATGTAGTGGTTGGACAGATCCTCAATCTTCTTGATATCCTCCAAAGAAATAGCAACCTTGTGGCTGAAATCGAAACGGAGCTTGTCCTGGTCGACCAGCGAACCCTTCTGGTTGACCTCATCACCAAGAACCTCACGCAAAGAGTGGTTCAGGATGTGAGTACCAGTGTGGTTGTTGCGGATAGGCTGGCGGCGAAGTTCGTCGTACTCGCAAACAACCTCATCACCCTCGGTAAGCTCGCCGTACTCGAGGAAACCGTTGTGGACAATGTAACCACCATACTCCTGAACGTCAAGGACCTTGAACTCGGCAACGCCATCGATAATGATGCGGCCGGTATCAGCAACCTGACCACCGGACTCGGCGTAGAAATTGGTGTTGTCGAGCAGGAGACCAAGAGGGGTCTTGGCAGGAAGATCCTTGCTGGACTTGAGGAACTCCTTGCCGTTGAAGACCAGCTGGACCTTGCCCTTGGCATCACCCTTGAGGAACTTGGCATCAGAGTTGGGGCGAGGGATGTTGAGAGCAGTCTCGAGCTCAGCGATCTGGTGGACGTTGAGCTTAGCGAACTCCTGGACAGCCTCCTTGACGGCCTTGGAAGCCTCCCTGGCCTTCTCGCGGGCCTCGTTGACCTCAGCCTCATCAATGGTGAGGCCACGCTCCTCAGCCATAAGCTTGGTGAGATCCTCGGGGAAACCGAAAGTGTCGTAAAGCCTCCAGACATCGGCACCGGAAAGCTTCTTCTCGCCGCTCTTGATAGCAAGAGCAGCGTACTTCTCGAACTGCTTCTCACCACGGTCGAGCGTAACGGCGAAAGCGACCTCCTCCTCATCAAGGATCTCCTTGATGTCGGTCTGCTTCTTCACAAGCTCAGGGAACTGCTCGCCCATCTGCTCCACCAACGCGGGGAGGATCCTAGAGAAGAAGGTACCAATCTCAGCGTTGAAGTACTTCCTGGCATAACGGACACCTCTGCGGAGAACACGGCGAACGACATAGCCGCGTCCAACGTTGTTGGGGGCAGCGCCGTCGGCAATGGCGAAAGAGAGCAGACGGATATGGTCGGCAATAACACGGTAGGCGGTATCGATACCATCAACGTCGTCCTTGCCATACTTGTCGGTGTATTCCCTGGCACCGGTAACTTCCTGGATCTTGGTGAAGAGAGGAGTGAAGATATCGGTGGCGTAGTTGGAGGTCTTGTCCTGGAGAGCAGACACCAGTCTCTCGAAGCCCATACCGGTATCGATGTGCTTCGCAGGGAGGGACTTGAGAGACTTGTCGGCCTGTCTGTCGAACTGGATGAAGACAATGTTCCAGACTTCAACCACCAAGGGGTCGTCCATGTTGACGAGGTGGGCGGCATTCCGGCCGCCTCCGACCTTGTCGTAGTGGATTTCGCTGCAAGGACCGCAAGGGCCCTGGTCACCCATCTCCCAGAAGTTGTCCTTCATGTTGCCGGGGATAATGTGGTCCTCGGGAACACCAACCTCAAGCCAGAGGTTCTTGGCCTCAAGATCCGGCTCGAGACCAAGGTCTGGGCTGCCCTCGAAGTATGTGACATAAAGTCTCTGAGGGTCCAGCCCGTAGACCTTTGTCAAGAGCTCCCAAGACCACGCAATGGCCTCCTTCTTGAAGTAATCGCCGAAGGACCAGTTGCCCAACATCTCAAAGAAAGTCTACCGACATGTGTTAGTCGTTATGAGTTCGTTCTGTAGAAATCGCATCGGTACGTACGTGGTGGTAGCTGTCCTTGCCGACATCGTCGAGATCCTGTTCAGGGTTATGTTAGCAATGGTCTTGGTAGGTCAAGGGTTAGAGGAGGGAGCTGGGACTCACATTGTGTTTGCCACCCGCGCGAATGCACTGTCGCAAAGGGTCAGTAAAGGAAGCTCTTCAACCATATCGCTTCAGACGACGAAATATCACCTTTTGTGTGTCAACCGCACGCTTCAGCTGGGCCATATCCTCCGTCTTGCCGATGGTGCCCAGGAAGATGGGCTTGAACTGGTTCATGCCCGCATTCGTGAAGAGCAATGTGGGGTCATTGTGAGGGACGACCGACGACGAGGGGACTGCGCACAGGAGGCGAAAATGGTCAGCGCATTGGAAATGAAGATATCATGTTGAACGGTAGCATATAGGGAGTGCAATGAAAGCATCGCGACGTGTCTCAGCCCATTGTTGCGGCGGGCGCATGCAGTTGAAGCATGTGAGAATGCCCTCTTTCTCTTTCTTTTTTTTCCCGCCGCGACGGACAGGGCAGGGCAGGAAAGGGCAGGGCAGGGGATGAGGGGCAGCCAGCGATCATGTGGCGAAGGGATGTTTGCATACCAACATTGTGACCCCGCTCTGCAAAAAAGTCCAAGAAGGTCTTGCGGACCTGGACACCAGTCCACTGAGAATCAGAAGCCATGGCGGGCAGTGTTGAAGACTGAAAAAGTGACGACGAAGAAGAAAAGAGCCGAGAAGAGGAAGACGCGGATCCGGTCGAAACGCGCTCAAGGGCCGGGAAAGTGGACGAGTTCGCGGTAGTGAGCGTGGTGCGTGTGCGTGTGCGGGTAGTGGTGGCAGTCGGGGTTGTCGGGGTGCAGGTGGTGAGCGGCTTGGTGGACTTGCAGGACGTGGTGACTGCTCGAAGATTCTCGAGCGAGGAGGGCGGGATCGGCCTAGTAATAGTCCTGCCGCGATACTTGTGGAAGGTTCGCGAGCAATGACTCAAACCCTTAAAAGCTGGGGCAAGTCTCGTGCCACTGCAGCTGGTTCCAGGCCCGTACGCAGAGTACCAGCGCAACCACAATCCCGAACTGTTCGTCACAAGGCTCTTCATTCTTCAGTTCTTTCTCAGCCAAAAGTCGACCCCCGAAACCTAAGAGCCTAGTAGCAGCACTAGTAGCTAAATAAAACAACCACCGTTATCGCGGCAACAGATCTGACAATCTAGAACCTACCTCGGGCTGGACCGGCTGCTATCTCTCGCCAACCCAATCTCAATCAGGAAGCTCAACGCAAAGTGATTGGAGCAAATCACCCAAATCACCCGGAGCCTCTATCAAATCCCCTGCAGCTAGCTGCGGTACCGGTCGTGCGGAGGAGAGAGAGAGAGTTCCAAAAGTCAGTTGCGGTCTGGAGGAGGAGAAGATCTGAAACTGAAGGTCCCTGAAAAAGAGGAAGAGGACGGAGGATCGAAGGGGAAAGAATATTGGCGGGGAGAAAATGATGCTGGCCCATTTCCAATCTGGACCACTACCACACCTGGTTGCGCCCACGCCCACCACCGCCAGCACCATGGAGATGCCTGGATATGGATACGGCATGATGGACCACCAACAACAGCAACAACACCACAACTATCACAACAACAACAACATCAACAACCACTTTATTCAGCAACAATATGTTGCACCGCAACCAGCACCATGCTCACGCAAGCGCAAAGCCGATTCACCGCCTGAAAACAACGAGCGCCTTTCCAAGCGCATGAGCTTGTTGAATCTAGGTATGTTCCACCACCATCGCCACCGCTCAGTTCCCTTATCTCCTATCATATCAGTGACATCATGTCTTCCCGTCCACCGCTCAATCATTCTAACGCGGCCTCAACCCACAACAGAACACGGCGGCCACAAGTTATACGTCCCCGTCGAGAACCCACAAGCGTTAAACTCCTTCTCGTCTTCATTTCCATCTACCACACCTCCCTCCACATCGCCATCATCCTCGTCGTCGTCGCAGAGCAACCAACACCCCACCGCCGCCGCCGCCGCCGTAGGTCAAGATGACACCGAATTCATGCAACTCGACAACACCAAGCACAAAGTCTACATCTACAACATCGAAGACGAGCTCTCCTCAGAGAGCGAAGCCGAACAAGACGGTGGCAAGCTGATCTTCCTGCCGGACATCCAGAAGCACTTGCAGCAGAACCGCATCCCAACCCAGGCCCTACTCAATACCCAGCCGTCGTCCGTGGACCCGGATATCCTGAACAAGCAGCTGGTGCTCTACAGCGTGCCGGCGTCCATCACGGTCCCTGAGGAGCAGGATAGCGTGCGCAAAGCCATCTTGGAGGCGCGCGCCCGGATGCGTGAGAAGCATTTGATGGAGAGTCAACAGCTGCAACAGCAGCAAATGCAGCAGCAGGTCAACAATGGGTTGACGGATACGGTGCAGATTATTCATCCCGGGTCACTACCGCAGTTTGGTACTGGTGCTGCTGCTGGTGATGAGGTTGATGATGATGCTATGGAGCTTGACTAGACTAGATTGTACAGAAGTCTGGTCTTTCCACATTCGATCATATCAAAGCAGGGCAGCGCAACAGCAGTTTATTCAGGTTTCGTCTGGCGTTTGGAAACGGAATTGGTACACACAAAGGGATGGGCATGGTAACAAAGGCCCTATGAAACGGATATACGGAAACAAAACAACAGCGAGGTGTTATGGCGTTTGCGTCAGGTTTTTTTCAAAGGCATGAGGTTCAAACACGCATGATGACACCTCAAAATTGGGAAACATTGCCTGGATTTGTAAGTTAACTTTGAGCTTTATCAATATCATCTATCAATACTTCTTCCATCTCGGCTGAGCTCAAGTGATTACCACGGTCCTGGAAGTTGTTTCTTCATTCTGGTATATTCAATGCAAAATAAACATATGAAAGTAAGACAATGCTATACCTGCCCATCCATCCAACCATCCAACCATCCAACCATCCCAGCCGATTCAAACGCCAAAATTCCGAGTGAACACCAAATCAACGAAGCCTTCCTACTCAGAAGAAAAGTTTATCCAATCACTCAATCACGAAAAGGATTCGTTCCACCCGTTCCCTGCTGCCTTATCGGTGCCTGTGCCTGCGCTGGCTGTTGTGCTTGGTGAGCCGACAGTGGTGGTCCAGGCGGCGCTTCATACTGCTCCTCACCGTCGCCTTCATTTCCATTAGACCTTGGCGGCGCTGTTGTTGACACCGGCGGTAGCACCGGCACCTGTTGCATAGGATCAACCTTCGTCGCTCCATCCGGAGGCGGGCCCGGGTACATCGGGGGACGAAGAGCGTCGGGGTCATAGACTGGTGGAGGGACTGGGTACATTCCGTAGGTTCCGTAAGGCGGCTGTTGTTGTCCTTGACTACCGGCCCTGGTAAGAGGAGGACCATGGGGGTTTCCATAAGGTTGGAAGGTTGTTTGGGGATAGGGGTAGCGGGGGTCTACGCGGGCGAGATCATGGCGGGCGACGAGCCACTTTTTGGGTTGTTAGTTTATGTGGTCTTGGATTGGATTGGATGTAAGAGGGGGTAGATGAAGGAGCATGAAGGAGCATGAAGGAGCATAAATGAGGAGGGAGGTATGGGAAACAAGAGAAGAGAGAGAAAGAAAACGCTTACCCTGTGATAAGCCATGGGTGGTTGACCCTTGGTTATCCGCCTTTTGGCGTGGAGGTAGCCTAGAATGAGGTAGAGCCCGAAGAAGGTACTTAGGCCGAGGAAGAGAGACCATTTGACGATGACGCCCGTCTGATGTTGATGATGAGGGGGTTAGCAAAGGGACTGATTGAAAGTAACTGATAGTCTGTCTCTGTCTCCATGAGGGTTGGAGGAGTGAGTGACCGAGTGGACTGAGGAGGGACAACTTACTCTTGTGTACCAAAAGGGGACATAACAACTATCCGGGTCGATGAAGCCATCTGGTCCTCGAGAACAGTTGCTATGCTCTCTAATCTCTCGTGAGACTATTCTCGATAGTAAGAGAGTGTGTTTGACTATCGACTCGGACGCCGCCATGATTGTCGTCTAATCCCAAGCCAGCAGAATGTGATGATAATGAATGACAATCAACGACACTCCAACAAGGGATATTGTAGACAACAGTGAAAGTCCAGGTGGAGCAGTCCGAATAATGAATGGATGATGGATCAAGACTCAAAAATGATAAGCCGACGCTCTCTTAGTGAGTTGTCAAGAGTTGTCGGCGGGGTCGGAGAAAGATATGACAAGATGAACAACGATGGGGTTTAGAAGGGTGATTAGTATTATGAACAAGAGGCAGAAACAGAAAGAGAAAATGAAAGAACAAGCTAAGAGGAGCGATCAGGAACCAGCACTCTTTAGAACCTTCCTTCTGCCGCCCAGCAGCATGGGGGATCTCTCGTAGCAGCGGTCTCACCAGACAGGAGGGAAGGAAGGAGTGGAATGCCGGGTTGGTGCCACGAGCGATGAGACAGAAGAAGTGTAGAGGACCCAGACACACACACACACACTCCTGTGAGTGAGGGCGACTAAAACCTAGGCGAGAGAAACGGAGAGAGAGGAAGACGGAACAAAACTGCCAAGGCTTGGGACCGAGAGCAGATCACTCCGTCAAGAAGACAGACCTAGAGAGAGAGACCTGCCTGCTTTCACTCCATTCCCAGAGATCTTGTGATACGTGCTCGGTCGTGAAACGGCACTTGTCCAACTCGCAGGCAGGGCAAGCGCAAATCACGGCACACGGTCTGAATGGAAGATTCCGTGGTTTACCCTAGGGAGGCCGACCATGTGGGCGTCCGACAGTGGTTCACCATATTGTCTATCTATTCCTTCCCAGGGGAGACCAGGGTTGTGTACGTCAGCCAAAGAAAGGACAGAGAGGCGGGAGTCACCGTAAGGGGGAGTCATGTATGTAAGAGAAAGGATGAGACCTGGACTGGAACCAGGGGCTTCCGACTCTTGTCGTTGCAATGCGTGGTCGTGGCTGGACTGGAACCAGGGGCTTCCGACTCTTGTCGTTGCAATGCGTGGTCGTGG
>RANZ01000743.1:0-11287 GCA_009805285.1 Neurospora terricola FGSC 1889 | reverse complement strand
CGGTTTCGAGACCTTCTCGTCCTGGGACTCGCCATAGTTCTCTCGGCTGTAAATAAGGGCGAGTATAGACTGACTGGTATTCTGGTTGTGCACGCAACTCTCCTTATTGATTCTGCAAGTTGGACCCCAGGCCCCAATGCACCTCAGATTTGCGCCTCTATTTACAGCAGATTTGGGAACAATTGGAGGAGAATATCATGAGTTTACAACTTGCCAACAGCGATCTGACACATTCTAGCCTGAAAGTGACTGTTACAGTACGAGAAGGTCTCGAAACCGATGAGTGTCAACGTTGGGCTTGCCAGTTTCGGAGCGCTACACCCAGGAACATATTGATCACAACCATGCGGTTTTTTTGTTCACGAATACTGAAGTTGATGACTTTGATTTCCTTATGTCCACACACTGGTGATAGTACCTTCCCTATGCTAACATCTGGTGTGGGTATCTCAAGGTCTATGAAAGCGACAGTAAATGCAAATGATTCCTGAACTTTTGACAACCGTCCATCCCTGAGCCGAACCATGCACCTGAGCGCCGAAAACCAAACCAGATGCCAGTGAGTAACTTCTTATGCAACTTTCCTCGTAACAGGTCAGTGTGACCGAGAAATACAGAAGCAAAGTCTGAGATGCCCAGCGAGATGTGAACATAAATACAGTATAAAAACAAACAACATGAAGACCATGTAGGTCTGAACTCGACCCTGACTTTTCAGGGCAATGCACCCGTCGAACATTCATCCTCTCTCTTTTTGGCCGGACTTGACAAATGGTGCGTCCATAGCCTGTTGTACATTCTGCAAGCATATGAGAGAAGAGTGAATCTCGACATGATGTGGGTGACTGGTCGTATGAACTTGTACTTGCAATTCAAGCACGTAATATAACAGTGAATCTGCGTCCCTATTGAAGGGACAGCAAACATCGGTGTGTAGTGAGAGCGTTGTATCCCGTATCCCATCGGGTACTGGTAGTCGATCGTTGGTGGTAGACTGCCACGCTTTTTGCTGATGAAGTGAAATAACTAGGCCGGACCTTCGAAAAGGAGCCATGATTGCTGCAGTGAGATATGCTGATGTACATGGCTGTTGAATCTCACTGCAGGGGATATTGTTGCCGATGGTGTGATACCGTCTCAAGGCGTTGGTACTCCACGGCTTGATGTCGATAACTTGTAGAATGCGGCCTTCCTTGTACATCTGAGGGTGGGGCCGCATATCGAGCCGTATTGAGGAGTGCCGAGCACTGAGAGGTTATGTGAAGCAAGACAGTGCTGGGACGCAGTGTTGTTGCTTTTGGTAAGATCCCAATGGGATCTTTAGTTTCCGTCAGAGGAGGCGTCGCCAGAGGCAGYATTCTCCTCGCAAGTGCCCATGAGCTCACGGAGAACAACAGTTGCATAGTTGCTGCTTCTCAGCTGGAACTTGAGAATGACAGCAATCTTGCTGGCATCGGGGCTGCTGCGGATGACCTCCGAATTGTCAACAGAAGCGAAAGGATTCTCCGAGGGCGAATGGAGAACAGGGACGATCAAATTTGCCGCCTTCTTGGTGTCGGTTTCACCATCCTTTTCGCTGTTGAAGAGGACCATCGAGTTTTCGGTATCAGCGGCAGCAGGAAGGGTGGGCATGCTCGAACCATACCAGCCCATCGGGTCAGCGACCGCAGACTGGTTGCTTTGGGGAGTTGCCTCGTGGGTAAGAGCAACAACCTCCATAGCATCAGCCTTTGATGCCGTGGACTCCTCGATCAACATGACATCTTGCTCTTGCTTAGTGATGTCGTCCTCTGACTTGATGACCGCTTGTTGAGCAGTGGACTCGTAGTACAAGTCCGACAATCCCTTCGCCAGGGTGGGTGTCTCGGTGGCGATGGAGGCGAGGCCATTTGTGGCATTGTCAACAACCTCTGCAGGAATGTTCTCGACGGGCACCTTGGTCTCATACTCCTGCTCGTGACGCGCGATCTTAACGCGCTTGTCACTACCGTCAAGCCCGGTCTGGATCCAAGTTTCCCTGGCCACGACCACTCCATCAGACCGCGGCTCCTCAGAGGCCTTGCGACGACGTTCATTGGTGACTGCCTGATCATACTGGGCAGTGTTGCTCGTGAAGTGTGCCCATTTAGCAATGAGAGCCGGAGGTGTGCGAGCCTTGGCCTTGGCGGCCTTCTTCTTTGCATTCGCCGCATTGCAGAAGTCCAGGTCCGTAGGATACATCTGTTCAGTATCGTCATTGTAGACGCGGATAGCATATTGGGGTTCGCCGATAAAGCGGCCCAACAGATGACGATAGTTTCCGCTAAGACTGAATTCTTTCTGACGACGGCGCATGGCATAGGGATCCAAAGCCCCGTTCTCCTCCTTCTGCATGAACGAAGCATAAGCTTCGCCGATGGCATTACGGGGGTATATGACATCGTATCCAGGCGTGGGGAGAACAATATCAAAAATGGTGTACTTGCCACTCTCGATATCTTCCTTCGTGAGGGCGCGAGCTTGTGCGTAGGAACTGTCGTCATCCTCGACTGCGGCGTCCGCAGACGACTGGTCATTGGTGACCAGGACCAGATCACCCTCAATGAGGGTAGGGCCGTACATGGACCAGCGCTTGGTAGCCATGTGGTTCCACACGAAGGATTGGTAGGCATGGATATACATCATGCGCATACCACGGGTGATGCTGAGGAGGGCGCCCATGAGGTCCTTCGGGTTCTTACCAAGATGGCGAATGATAGCCGCCTCCGAGCTAAATCGCTTGGGAAGAATACCCAATGCCTTTTCGGCATTTCTGGTGGTCTTCCAGATGGTGATGGCTTTTGCGCGATTGTAGTCGTCCCGGCTGTTGTGGAAGTCATTGGTATGAGCGGGCACCTGCTCTTCCAGATCGAAAGCCTCTTGCAGGAAATGATCCTCGACATGCAGAATGTCGTCGAGGACCCCCTCGTAATCCTCCTTGAGAACTTTCATGCCGAGAAGGTGGGTGCCGATGGCATATGTGCCGAAACGCTGAAGGCCGTAATAATTGATATACCCGTGGCGATTGAGGTACGCCAACCCGAATTCGACAGCCTCCCGGAGCTTCCTCACGCGCTGGTCGACTGAGCATCCCGCGCCTCCAAGCGTTTGACAGTTCTTGAGGGTAATGACAAACTCGTTGCCACCGTGTTGGCCCAGCTGGAGAGGTTCCTGGGCATGAACGAAATCGCCAACCTTGATGTTGGGAAGGCGAGTGTTGAGCCAAAGCAAGTTCGAGGCTCGCTGGCGGTATACGCTGATGCGTTGAACTGTACCAGCGCGACGATCCTTGGTTCCAGCGAACCCAAAGTTGGTGGCCTTCACCTTGAGTAAACGGGCGATGGTGTTTACCGCGTCCATGGTATCCTTGTTCTCCTTGTACATGGTGAAGTGGAGATACTCGCCGCCCAGCTCCGTGAAGCTCTTGCTCTGGTCCCGTGAGCGGCTATTGTTGCTGTTGTTGGCGCGGGGGCCATGTCCACCCACACGGTTGTTCTTCGACCACTTCGAGGGAGTGGCGGTGATTACGCCAACGTTGTTGGCAAGTGTCTCGAGGCGATTAGAGAAGATGCGGCGAATCTCCTGATGGAGACTGGCACGCTGGGCTCGATCTGTGATGGGGTCGAACACCACGGTGCGCTCTTGGGCAGGAATGGTCTTTTTGGCCTGAACAGCCTCGTCAAGCTTGATCAGGTTCTCAGTGGCCGACTCGTTGATCAAGTTGACCAGCTTTTGCCTGTCTTCATCGGAGATCTGTTTGATCTCGAGCTCGGTKGTAGGGGCGACAGTTTCCGGTGTGGGTTTGGCAGGTGCAGCCTGTGTATGAAGTCAGTACGTGAAGAACTTGACGAACAGCATTATGTGACAACAGACCTTCGGGACCGATGGCTCCAGCTCTTCATACTCGCGGAGATGAACTGTTGTGCCATCCTTGCGGATTTCATAGACGAGGAAGTCGGTATAGCTATATATATGATCAGAATCAGCTGCACATCAACTTGTAGTGATTAGATTCGGTGAAGAACTTACCGCTTCCTGATGTCGCCAGTCCAGGAGAAGTTAATGGAGGCTGAGCGTTGCGTGATGCCGAGATTCTTCTCTGAAGCAGCACGCACAGCAGGCACATGAGTGCCCTGGCGCTGAGCCATGTTGAAGATGAGCTGGGATAATGTTGTTTTGACAAATATGGCGAGTGACGATGCTGGCAGATATCGTTACAGGATGTGCGACCGACGATAACTGAGTGTGAGTAGACTGGACAAGATGCTTGATTGTTGCGATGGCGCGATGTTGGTATGTCAAGCTCTGTAGGGAAATGCCGAAGGTTATGTTGATGATTGCTTGATGCTGGACGTTGTGAAATAAAACTGAGCCCGGCAGGGATCCGTTTTTGGTCAGTCAGTCCACAGCGGAGACAGGTAACAAGCAGTGGAGGTCGCAGGGACCAAAGAGCGACTGCGACTGATGGTACCGGTGCAGTCTAATGATTGTCAAAAGCAAAACAGCGCAACAAATGCTTGGATTGCGAATAATGCTTGTGAACAAATCCTTTCCTTTGCGCTTTGCGTTCGTCGTTTGTGATTTTTTTTTGTGTGGTTTGTGTGAGGAGGAGAGAGAGAGTGGGCGAAGGAGCAGCGCTTTTGAAGACCAGAAAGTTTAGACCGCTTTCCCATTCACTGCAATTGTGCAATCTGCACTGTGGGCAGAAAAGTGCAGCTGTGGGGGTGGGTCGCGGGGCAGCCCAGAGTTTTGTGGGGAATTCAGGGTCCTCATTTAGTTGATTGGCCAGAATCTGACTATCCCTGAAGTACCTCTGTACCTCTGACGTCCGTTCTTTCCTTTGTTTGAAGGTTTTGCAATTTTGAAATTGAACCTCCGAATTCCCCTTCACTCCTGCCCCCATATCACTCAAAAAGACGGGACGAACATTCGGCTGCCAGCTGCCGGCTGATGGAAATCTGACACAAAGTTGTAATTCACCGGACGGGCCACTACCAATGGTGACGGGAAGCCTGAACGAAGGCGAGCCGTCGTCATCTCGACTTCTCATCCGAACTGGATGAAGTGAAGACGCCGTATGCTGCAGTTTTGTCAAGTCCAGAACTTTATCAAGGCGCCAGATCACGTCATTAGCAAAAGCCAAGCCACTCTACGGTCTCTCTCTGTTTGCAGAATTTGCGAAGTAGAGACAGTGTGACTCAAAGACAGCGGGTTTCGAGTGAAAGGAGCGGAGGATGGAAGTGTGGAGGGGTCGGATGCCTAAATCACCCCAGCAACGCAGGACAAATTGCGAATTCTGGGGAGAACAGATCCGTGCCGAAAAATTGGCTGGATTGGATGAACGGTCCGGGTTCAAGTCCCAAACTTCTGGACAAGGAAAGAGGCTGAAGGCGGGCTCAGGTACCCGCACTTTCGAGACGTCCAGATTCAAAGCCGACTGCATGTGAGACAGCTTGGATGATGTTCATGCAGAGCATCCATTGCGCATGGCTTCCATATGTGCTTGTGCTTCCGCTGTTTATGCTATCGTAGCATCGTGGTCACTTAAATCAGAGGCAATTGAGCTCGTCCAATTGAACATAGTACCATGGTTGTCATCGAGATGTGATCTTCTCCGAGACACAGGACGACGGGAGCTGCGGGCACCCAGCACAGAACCGAGTAACCGGATCAAGATTGAGCAACAAGTGGTCGACTCCGGTGTTCATGTTAACATCAAAACAACTTCTTTCCACTCATTACTTGTATACAGTCAACAATGGGGTGTCGTTGAGCAAATCGAGGTGTGTTCCCCAAAGATGTAACCTTCCCGGAGGATCCATAACCCCACGATCGTCCGGCAAGTCAAAGCCATACGGTCCACGGATAACCCTGGGCTGTCACGGGCCCGGTTAGACGTGCATTAACGGCGATGTGTTTCACTGTGGGCATGTACGCCAAGATACAGGATCCCTGGGGGACACTGAGATGTTGAAGTCTCTTTGTCTCGTCGGAATAATGGAGTAAGTGAAAATTGGGATCTATAAAGTGATCGGATATGCTCACATTCTTCCCTCGAGACGTTGAATTTGGCAAAGAACCCCGGCAGGACCTGGGAATGAATATCACGAAATCACGAAAAACAACCTCAGTTGAGAGCACCAAAGAAGACAAAGTCCCTGAGAAGTGCAGCTGCATCCAACCGAACGGGAACTGTCACCCCTGACGGTCCATTACAAGAAACGCTAAGGTACCATCGAATAACAGTTATCAGCAACTGCAATCTCTCAGACTCGGAGACCGGAGAGGTCTGGGTCAAGCACGGGCGCCAACCGGTCGGCAGTCAGCCAGTCACAGCAAAGAATGGAGATGCCGGGGGTGGAGATCGGCGAGCTAGGGCCGTCAGCGCAAAGTGGGCAGCCGGCAGCGGCTCTGCCAGACCCAGCTGCCCCTGCTAGAGCAGCCGCCCAGTCACCCACCCAATCCACTAACAGCACGACCTCTATCAGCGGCCCAGCCAGCTTGGCCAGGTCCAGGTCCAGCACCGGCGCCAGCACCAGCAGTTGGGAGACGAACTCCGGAGGCCCAGTCCAGGTGGAAAAGTTCCCTGAATTGCCCACCCACACCACCAGTTCCGGACATCAACAACATCCTCTCCATCATCCTCACCATCACCATCACCAGCCTGCGTCCGAGGCTGTGAGACGAGACGGTACCTGCGCCCACACTGCTGAAGGAACCCCAACCTCCCCAGCAGCAACAGCACCAACCCCCGTCCTCAGGCTAAATACCGACCACACCGAACTTACAAACCCAGGACCGCCGCCCTCCGCGACTTGTCCTGCAATCGGCCGTCCTCCATCGCTTTCGATCCATTCGACTGCCTCGTCGTCCGATTACTCGAGTTCGTTATCAGACGGTGACTTGGTCTTTGATTCGCGCCGATCGTCCGTCGTCACCAGCGTCTCGACCGCATCCGCATACAACCACCCCCTATCTTCTCCCTGCTGCCAGTCCGACTCCTCCCCGGAGCAGCCGCTCACGCGCACTCGGCGGGACGCCAAACAATTGCATGCCGCCCGTTTAGAGCGCTCAGGCTCGACTAGCCTAGCTCTAGCCAGCACAAAGAGGGAAGCATTAAGCCCAGGGCCCCGGAACCCGACCAGATTCCAAAGGGCTTCCTCCGAACCCACCCGCGCCCCAAAGCTAGTTACGGAGCAGCCAGCCGGCTTCACCAAGATGGCCTTCGCAGAACAACAACAATGGATTACGGTCCAGCAAAAGACATTTACCAAATGGCTAAACACCAAGATTGAGGTTCGCGGCCTCGAGGTCAAGGACCTGGTAAAAGACCTCAGCGATGCTGTACGTTATGGATCTCCTTTGCCCTACTCACTAATCCAATGTTTCTTTCTGTCTCGAACCTGACAGCTAACCCCTTTTCACGTCATCAGGTTATGCTTATCCATCTACTAGAATGCCTTTCTGGCGACTTACTTGGGCGCTATGCCGCCAAACCGAAGCTCAGGGTCCAGCGTTTCGAGAACGCCAATCTCGCGCTAAACTTTATCAAATCCCGAGGTATTCAGATGACAAACATTGGTGCGGAGGATATTGTGGATGGAAACCGGAAGATTATTCTAGGTCTCATCTGGACACTCATTCTCCGCTTCACCATTAACGATATCAACGAAGAAGGTATGACAGCCAAGGAGGGTCTGCTATTATGGTGTCAGCGCAAGACAGCGTGCTATGACGAGGTCGACGTCCGTGATTTCAGCGGCAGTTGGAATAACGGTCTGGCCTTCTGCGCCCTCCTCGATATCCACCGCCCCGATCTCATCGACTACGACGCCCTCGACAAGTCGGATCATCGTGGAAACATGCAGCTGGCTTTCGATATCGCTCATGCGGAGATCGGTATCCCCAAGCTGCTCGATGTTGAGGATGTGTGCGACGTTACCAAGCCCGATGAGCGTTCGTTGATGACCTACATCGCCTACTGGTTCCACGCCTTCTCGCAGATGGAGAAGGTCGAGAATGCCGGTCGCCGTGTGGAGAAGTTCTTCAACAACATGCAGGGTGCCTGGGAGATGCAGAGCGCGTACGAGCGTAGAATGGCCGCTCTGCTCAAGGCTATCCAGGAGCAGATCGTTTCTTGGCAGGGGGCCACTTTCGATGGTACCTATGCCGATGCTAAGGCGCAGGCGTTCCAGTTTGCATCATATAAGAAGGGCAAGAAGAGAGAATGGGTAGCGGAAAAGAGTGATCTTGCAACATTACTCGGAAATATCAAGACAAAGCTGGCTACATACCGACTACGGCCGTATGAGCCACCAACACATTTAAAGATGGAGAGATTGGATGATGAATGGAGCAACTTGTCCAAGGCGGAGATGAGCCGGGGACAGTTGATCAACGAAACCATCAGAGAGTATGTATCTTGTCTTTTACTGGTTTTGCGTGGAAAGTTTGTTGGAACTGCTGCTAACACCCCTACAGTATCAAAGACGCCCTCCGAAAGTCCTTCGCCGACAAAGCCAACGATTTCGCTCTCGCCCTCAACACCATGCAACTCGCCATCTCCGGGCTCGAAGGCGACGTAGAAGACCAGCTGCACCACGTCCGCAAGCTCTCCGAGAACCTCCCTCCGCTAGACGCCTACCTCAAGACCATCGAGGCCGTCGACCTCAAGTGCCAGGAAGCCAACATTGAAGAAAACGACTTCACGACCTACAGCTACGACGAGCTCTGCTACGAGCTCTCCCTCGTCAAGTCGTCCGTCTCCAAGAAGCTCGCCTTCCTCGAGAACCAGATGGTGGCCCGCAACATGACCAACCTGACGCCCATCCAGCTCGAGGAGTTCGAGTCCGTGTTCCGGCACTTTGACCGGGACGACACCAACTCGCTGTCCGAGCTCGAATTCAGCGCCGCCCTGGCCTCCTTGGGCCTCGTCTTCTCCGAAGACGAAATGCACGAGTACTTCCTCGCGACCTCCAACGGCCGCGACCGCGTCACGTTCGAGCAGTTCATCCGCTTCATGGTGGACGTGACCGAGGACCAGAACACGGCCGAGCAGGTGTTCCAGTCCTTCCGGGAAGTCGCCGACGGGAAACCCTACGTGACCGAAATGGACCTCCGCCACTCGTTGGTCCCCGACGAGGTCATCGAGAAGCTCATCGAGATCATCCCGAAGCATAGCGGCCCGGACATGCAGAGCGATCGCGGCATGGAGCAGTACGATTACATTGCTTTTATGGAGAAGTTGATAAGCGAGCAGGAGGGTAGGGCGGCAAGTGCAAGTAGTAGAAGGAGCAGTAGGGCTAGTGGTGCTGCGCCCGGGCAGATGCCAAATCACCAACATACCGCTAGTGGTGCTAGTCATAGTAGGCATAATAGCCATGCTAGTATCGGGGGGAAATCGGTGCTGGGGGATAAGAGCAATGGGTTGATGAAGTCGCCTAAGAGCCCTGGGACTCCTGGGACTCCTGGGACGAACAACAAGCCGAATGGGTATCATTAGTAATGAAGTGATTGAATCCCTGTGCTCATCGACCTTTTCCCTTCCTCTCTCCCTTTCTTGTGTACGTAATTTTTTTTTGGTGGTATATGGGTTTGGATCGAATGGATGGATGGATGATGGGTGATGTGTTATGGATGGATGAATGAGGAGGCGGGATAGGATACTTGGTGGGATGGGAGGAATAAGGGCGGATTTGGATTGGTTGGGCTTTTATATCTTTTCTTTTTCTAATCGTGTCTTAGATATAATTACATTACACTTAGTGATAGTCTAAGTCAAAGCAAGCTTATGTAGCATGAGCATAGCAGTCGGATAATGGGATATTGGTATGCCTCCATACATGTAGTAGATTGTCCAGGTTCTGATGTGTTCGCCTTTTCGTCAAGTTGAGGTTCCGTCGTTATTAGACTTTTTTACCAAACCACCGGACAATGCTCTGTACCTCTAGGTACTGTGAATCAAGGAAGAAGCCTTGCAATAATTTCAGTCTATGAATATCAGGGAAATAACATAACTAACAGATACCAAATTTGTCTTGAACTCTGTAATATTACTCTTGTCATCTTCACTGGCTTAGATGCATGAACAATGACTTCAAACTTAATAAAACATATCTAGCCATAACATCTGCACCCAGAGCTACGCCTCCTCTTACTTGTGCCCGTCCGTTATATATGCCCGTTATATGTGCCCATGTATACACTAAATATATCTCACCTCTAGTAATTACATTAATCCAAAGTTCTAAAAAGTACACTAGTTGTGAAGTAAGGAAGTAGGTACACGCAGTTAAAGGGTTAAGTGTGCTAAGCTGCTCGGCGTTCACAGATCATATATGTGGCCGCTCGATTTTTCAGCTTAGTGGTTTTGGTCCGTCGCCATATCCATGAATCGGTGTCGGGGCGCGAGGGTAGATGTGATATTCACGTGTTAGAGATAAGGAGGCGGGATGGTGCGATGGTTGAAGCTGTGGGTGGTCTCCGTTATGCCTTATGGTGTTTGGGTCCTCCCCTTCTTTCTTTTGCTTCTTGCAGTTTGCGTTTGCGGCTCCCCTTTTATGGAAAGTTTCATGGAAGGAAGCCGATATTCTCTCTGTTGTCATCAATGACACGACCGTATCTGTCATCAAACGTTAGCATACCATCCAACCTCACGAATAAAGGGGACAGAAAGCACTTACTCCAAGAGTAACCTAAAGAACCACACCTCCATATCCTCATGTCTCAACACCTTATTCGCCCACTCCCTCCCCTGAATCGCCACGCGCTCGGCCTCCTTCGTCCCCTGACTAACCGTCGCGCTCTCCTCACTGAAGAACCTTACCGTCTCCAGCCAGTCCTCGCCCTGCGTGCTGAGGGGGATGAAGTGCGCCCACGGCTTCAGCCACTCATAATGCCACTCCCTGAAAATGGCCCACTTGTACACCAGACTCCTGCTCTTGAGGAACGCATAGAACCGGCCCGAAAACGCGTTGCCGTCAATGTCCAAAGCGTGCTTGTACTTGAACGCGTCCACCTGCTCAGCGTACGACTTGACCTCAAAAAACTCGCGCTGCGCGTCGCAGTCACCCGGGTCGCACTGGCCGATGTGCGAGAAGAACACGTTGACAATATCGCGGTAGTCGGACCGCGACACCTCGCTGACGACCCAGTCCGGGTTCTGCTCGTTCTTGCCCTTGTTGACCAGCACCTTGGCCGTGTCGCGCTCGTTGATCTTCTGCACGAAGCGCTGCCGGTGCYGGCGGCGCCAGCCGCCGTTGCGCGAGAA
>RANZ01000742.1:0-13376 GCA_009805285.1 Neurospora terricola FGSC 1889 | reverse complement strand
AGTATATAAAGAAGGCCTTCCCAGGCCTTCTGTCTACTGGGCTCTTCAGCAAGCAATAGCTTTCACAATCGATCAGTACCTTTTGGCTACTGCGACCGTTGTTCTTATTCCCAGCGATATGCTCCTGTGCTTGTAACGGTTCGTCACACGTTGCTTGCTCATCAATTTGCACACTAGTATTCTGGGATCTGCTGCTGCACCCAAAGTTTCCTCAATCAAGTTTTCCTCAACCCTCACCTTGACTCTCCCACCGTCATCATGTCTGGAATCCCGGCTGGCAAACCTCAGGCTGGAGGACCCGTTGGAGCTGGTCTCCCGGGCACCGCGACCAGAAACCCTGGTCCCGGCACTGATGCTATGACCGGCATTGTGGACGATAACGGTGACGAAGTCAAGGCCGCCGAGCTTCTCGCTAGAGAAGAAGCTCGCACCCGCAAGGCTACTCTCGTCCCTGCTATCACCAAAGACACTGAAGAGGTCGAGTTGCGCAACATCATCAATATGCTTCGCGTCAAAATCAATGACCTCGAAGCTGTTCGACCAACTCCCGCCTCTTCCACCGTGAAGAGCACTATCAAGCTCAACGCTCCGCCCAAGTTCGATGGCACCAAAAAGGAAGACCTTCAAGGCTTCCTTACCCAGGTCCGCGCCAACCTCCGTTTCACCAACACCGCGGACCCCGTCCAGCAAGTCTTATACGCCTCATCGTTCCTCACCGGTAAGGCCCTCGAGTGGTTCCAACCCACTCAAGCGGACTATCTCAACAACAACTGGGACGAGATGCACATCGAGACTCAAAAGACGTTCACCGACTTCGAGTATTTCGAGAGCTCCATCAGCCAAGTCTTTGGCCTTGCCGACAAGGTCCGCCAGGCTGAGACTAAGCTGAACGAGCTTCTCCAGACCAAGTCAGCTGCGTCCTACGCCGCTGAGTTCAGACAGCTCGCCTTCCGTGTCGACTGGAATGACGAAGGACTCAAGTACCAGTTCTACCGTGGACTGAAAAGTGACGTCAAGGACGAGCTCATCAAGATCGATCGCAAATCCAAGAGCCTTGACGAGTACATGAACGAAGCCATCGTCATCGACAACCGTCTCTTCGAGCGCAAGAAAGAGAAAGGCGCTGGTGACAGTCGCCCCCGCGCCAACACCGGTTACAAATACCAACGCGGCGGCAACAGCTACAACAACAGAACGCGTAGCACCGCGTATGGCACTCACTCTGGCCCCATGGACGTGGATGCTGTCGACAATCGCAAAGGTGGATCCGGCAAGGACAAGAAGTGCTTCAAATGCGACAAACCCGGTCACTTCGCTCGCGACTGTCGCAGTGGAGGCAACAACAACCACAAGCCAGGCGGCTGGAAGCCAGTCCCTACCCACTCCACCAACTCTGTCAGCAAGGGAAAGAGCAAGGGCAGGAACCAGGAGATCGATAACATCGAGATCGATCACGACTTTGCCAACGCCCTCGCTGCCCTCGTTGACAATGACGAACCTCCCCGCATCATTGCTATGGTAGACTTCGACGGAATCAACGAACCAACCGATGACATGCCCATCGAAGAATACGACCAATATGAACAGGCACACGAGGGAAGCGACCATGAGGAATACATCAGAATAGGGGACATCAACAAAGAAAACGACACCCCATATTCCTACGTTTCTCTAGGAGCCCCTTCGCGCAGTCACTCGATGCCATCTACACCGCACGCCGTCGTTGAACGCACCAAGATCAAGGAGTTGGAGATACAACAGCTCGCTTATAATCGTCAGCAACGCCACATACACCGAAGCGATCGACGAGAATATGAGGACACCTTCCACGACTCCCAGAAGCGCCCCGAAGAACTCATCGCCTTCATTCAAGCCGCGCTACAGGGACTCAAGCGAAAAATCACGCTCGAAAGCAAATGGACTCAAACGTTCAATCTGGACGAGAAATATCATCGCCAGCTCCATACAGAACCTTATGCTGGACCCGTCGATGAAGACTCCTTCATTGAACCATACCCCCCACGACAATCCTTCCAGTCCATCGGAGTAACCGCTTTCGAAGCCAACGTCCACACCGTGTGTGACCATCCATGGGCTTCTCAGGCTGGAGATCACCCTCAGATCCACCCTGGGCATCCATCACACGGGAAGATCGCCTGGATCCATTGTTTGTATGACGCATGCCCATGGCATCTGTCTTACAAAATGGAACATGACCACTTCCCCCAACGCGCCTGGGAGAACGGAGTACCAGTGCCAGTACGAGCCGCTTATCATAAAGACTCTATTGGCATATGGGACACTCGCACCACACGCAAGCGTGAAGGAGGTGGCCGACTTATAAGACTCGTCCTGAAAGATGGATACACCCGCGAATGCATGGAATCCCCTCACACCCGATACCAGGATTGCTGCAGAACCAATTGTGCAGTCCATATGGCAGACAAGGCACGGCAGTGGCACTCGAGACAGGCCGTGCGTGAAGAACGGGAATTCCAGCAACGCATTCAGCGAAGGGAGGAAACAGCAGCAGCATCTTTCGGCACCAGCGAGACGGCTAGCGGATCTTCTTCGAGATCCCAGAGGAAACGCCGTGCTCGCCGTGGTGGCCGCAAGAGACAGGGAAATGGCGTCAGCTCCTCGCGAGAGGACCACGAGTAGCTGGCCCACCCCAAGTCCTCGAGGTAAATCGAGACGAGGACTCGATTTACGAGGTCCAGATGACCTGGACTCGGCCATTCCAAGGACAGGCAATGGCGATGATTGACTCAGGATCGTCAATCAATCTAGTCACACCCCAAGTTGTGAACGACTGGAAGATTCCATGGGTCTACAAGAAACGACCCTACAGAGTGTACACATTCGAAGGAAAGAGCCCGAGTTACGAGCAGGGCCAGGTGTTACGAGAAACAACACCGTTGAAGGTCACGATCAACGGAGACATACAAGAGATTGTCTTCGATATCACCCCTATTGGCAAACACGACGCCATTCTGGGCAGACCTTGGTTGAGAAAGTTCAACCCAGATATCGACTGGAGTAGCGGCCGCATCAGGGACCGAAAGAAGTCGCTCCCTAAAGCTCCAGAAGTCGAAGTCTCAGTCACTGATAGAAAGGATCGGCACCCTTCGTCACACGAGACTATGCCACCACCAGAACCATCGAGAATGGTCATGTTTATCAGCAATTTCGAGGAGGGATCACCGCCTCCTGAACCACCACCCAAGGCTGACAAAGACAAGCGCAAAGACGTTCCGCTTCAGTATCGAGGATACAAGATCTTCAGGGAATCGTCTGAGTGTATTCTGCCAGCACATGGTCCTTGGGACCACGAAATACCCTTGAAAGAAGGCGCCAAACCCAAATATCAGAAGATCTACCAGCTCAACGCTGCTCAGATGAAGGCGCTCAAGGAGTATGTCGACGAGAGACTCAAACTGGGCCACATACGCGAATCCCAGTCACCATACGGCTCCCCTATTCTCTTCGTACCGAAGAAGGATGGAGAGCTCCGTCTCGTCATTGACTACCGGCATCTCAACAACGACACGGTCAAGAATCGGTATCCATTGCCGTTGATCCAAGAGATGCGAGACCGCCTTGGAAAGGCCACGATATTTTCCAAGTTCGATCTCACCTCAGCCTTTTCACAGATCAGAATGAAAAGAGGCGAGGAATGGAAGACGGCATTCAGGACCCCGTTGGGCCATTATGAATACCGCATCATGCCACAAGGCCTCACGAACGCTCCTGCATCCTTCCAAGCCAGAATTGATGCTGTTCTCAAACAGTTCGCAGGGGAATTCGTGATGGCTTACATCGACGACATCATCGTGTTTTCTGAGACAGAAGAGGAACATCAGAAACACGTTCACAAGGTGCTCGCAGCACTTGAGAAAGCAGGATTGTCCGTCAACCCCAAGAAAAGCGAGTTTCACGTTATCCAGGTAGATTTCCTAGGATACCGCATTTCCCCTGGGCAGATCCGCATGGATCCCACCAAAATCAAGGACGTCGCCGAATGGCCAGCGCCAACGACAGTGTCAGGCGTCCGAGGATTCTTGGGATTTGTCAACTTTTACCGACGCTTCATTAAGGGTTTTGGAGGCATCGCCAAGCCACTCAACGATTTGACCAAGAAGGACACCGACTTCGTATGGTCAAAGGAATGCGACAACGCCTTCCAAACCTTGAAGCAAATGATTCTGGACGACCCCATCCTTGCTCTCCCCGACCCAGACAAGGAATTCGAGGTCGAAACAGACGCATCCGACTGGGCAATGGGTGGCCAGCTGGGCCAGCGAGACGAGCAAGGTCGTCTCCATCCCGTTGCATTCTTTTCAAAGGCATTCCGTGGACCTGAGCTCAACTACCCCATTCACGACAAGGAGCTCATGTCCATCATCTGGGCATTCAAGGAGTGGAAGCCATGGTTGAGCGGCACGAAGTACGAAGTCAAGGTCTACTCTGATCACAAGAACTTGACATACTTCACTTCTAGCAAAGAGCTCAACCAGAGACAGACTCGATGGTCCGAATTTCTGTCACAGTTTAACTTCAATATCCACTACCGCAAAGGCTCTGAGAACGCCCGAGCCGATGCCTTGAGTAGACGGGAAGACCTTCGGGTCAAGACCGAAGGCACAGCTTCACCAGCCTTGTTCCAAACCAACAGTGATGGTTCACTGGTACACAAGCCACTACCCCTCCATGACCTCGATGATGATGGCCTCGAAATTTACAACGTCAATATTGCTAAGGTGGACCCAGACGACTGGATCCAACGAATTACCGAGGCGCAGTATGAAGTAAACGACGAGGAAATCCAGAAACACCTGTCATCATCAATCGAACCATGGCTGCACAAAGGAAAGCTGTGGGTACCTCCGTCGCTGCAGAAGGAACTGGTGAAGGACATTCACGAGTCCCCTGAAGAAGGAGGACACGCTGGCATCGCACGCACGATAGCCAGGGTGCAGGAAACATTTGGATTCGCTAAGATGAAAGATGTCATCACAAAAGTCCTGCACGAGTGTGAAATCTGTCACAAGACCAAAGCCAACCGACACAAACCATATGGGCTACTCGAGCCACTCCCAGTGTCAGAAGGACCCTGGCAGTCAGTCACCATGTACCTCATCACGAAGCTACCCATGTCTCGAGACCCAGCCACTGGCATCGAATACGACAGCATCATGGTCGTCGTGGACAGATTCACGAAGTTTGCATACTTCCTGCCGTTCAGAGAAGACACCAACGCGGAACAATTAGGACACATCTTCATGCGATACATCACATCCAATCATGGCTGGCCAAAGGAGCTGGTGACCGACAGAGACAAGCTCTTCTCATCACGATACTGGCAAGCATTCATGAATGAGCTTGGTGTGAAACATAAGATGTCCACCGCGTACCATTCTAGAACGGATGGTCAAACGGAGCGTATGAACCAGGTCTTGGAAGCATACTTACGAGCATATGTCAACTACGAGCAAGACAACTGGACCGAGCTGCTCCCCACCGCTCAGATGTCATACAACAGCCCCAAGACCGAGACAACAAAGGTCACCCCCTTCTTCGCCAACTACGGCTATGAGATGAGTTCACGTAGAGGCTGGGACTCAGATGCGGTCGTGCCCCGAGCCCACATCAGGGCCGAGCGCCTCACGGAGATGCACCAAACACTGCGCGACGAGCTCACATTCGTGCGCGATAGAATGAGTCGATATTACGACCGCACTAGATCGACGGCGCCGATCTTCAAGAGGGGAGACAAAGTTTATCTCCTTCGTCGTAATATCAAAACAAAACGACCCAGTGACAAGCTCGACTACAAGAAGCTTGGCCCATTCAAAGTACTCGAGAAAGTCAGCACCAGCAACTATCGACTCGAGCTACCTAAAGGCATGCGGCAATGGCCAACGTTTCACATCTCCCTACTCGAACCAGCACCCAAAAACGCCAGACTCGACAAGAACGTAGAAACATGGAACGAAGGCGACGAGTTTATGGCAGAAGGGATACTGGACTCAAAACTCGAGAACGGAGAAATCAAATATCTTGTCAAATGGGAAGGCTATGGCCATGAGAGCAACACATGGGAACCCCCGGAACACCTCCTCAACTTCAAGAAAGAGATTGAGGATTGGCATCGCCAGAATCCTGACCGACCGAAGCCGCCAGCTGAGTCAAGGAGCCAGGAGACATCGCATTCAACTCCCTCACCCAATCAGGCTCCTCAGAACCGTCAGCGGCGAAGATGTCGCCAGTAGGCGTGTCACCCACAGCAGGAGCACTACCTCCACCCTCCTGCTCACGAAGGTCATTTTCAAACTCCACCATACCCCTGTCGAATAAAGAATCCTGTTTCCGCTGCATATGAAGCTTCTGCTCACGAAGACGAACCACTTTCGACTGGATCTCAAGAGCCTGTTTCATCAACTTCCCCTCCTCCTCCTCGATACGACGAATCTCGCGGAGCGTAGCGGTCACTACGATCATTAACAACATCCCAGCAGGGATCAGACACAGCACTCACGCTTGTTGCCAACATCAACACCGTCACAGCGACCCTTACGGCGAACACATTCGCTGCACGAACTAGACTTCGCAGGGTCCATAATGCAGGACCGATTGTTGCGATGACAAAATGAGCAAGGCATATCTGATGCTTGACCGAGAACTTCGATGGTATCAGCAAGAGCTCTGGCCGCCGCGTTTCGGCGTAGGGAGCGCTCGGAAGGACGACGGGACATCTTTGATGATGAAAGAAGAAGACTTACCGAAAGCAAAGATAAGAAGAGGGCAACGCACGATTATGAGGAACGACAAGAAAACAGGGAGAAGGGAGCAGGCAGGCAATAAGGTCACAACCAACAAGTGTCGTTGGCACCCAAAAAAAATCAAGACCGAATAAGTGTTACCATGTATCATAGGGCTACATCGTGGCTTCGAGGACAAAGCCACAAGAGAGGAGGCATCGTGTTACGATCCAATAAAGGATCGCTTATGTAAGCAGTTAGGTAGACCAATCAGGGCCGCGCCGTGGCCGCGGCGCCGTTTACTCACGGCGCCGGCGCCCGGCGCSGCCCTGATTGGTCTACCTAACTGCTTACATAAGCGATCCTTTATTGGATCGTAACACAGATAGGTAACCTTCAAGTTCGGGTCTTCTAGCATCTCGTATAAAACCTTAGACAGGACGATCCATGCCATTGCATCATCGGAGGGGTATGTGTTCTCCGGTAGATGTGAGAGCAGGCGTGGTTGCCGGTGGGCAAGCAGGTAGATTAAGCCTCGTAGCACGGCAGTTGCGTTATTGATGCGCGAGTCGGTAGCTTGGCAGAAGAAATACGCCAAGTTGCCGCCATCAGCGATAACACGCCGCTCTAGCTCGTCGATGATACCGCATAGCAACATGGTCTTGCCTTTGCCTGGATCTCCCTTGATCCAGAGCAGGCGACTCTCCCGCAGCTGGCGCCATCGCTTGAAGTCGGGGTTGTCAAAGACCCAGCGGTAAGCATCAGCCAGCAGACCACCCTTCGCCAGCTCGATCCGCTCCTTTTCGTCATGCGGGTCACGCGGGTCCGTGGGCCACAATTTTGCCAGACAGAGGTAATCCTCGTGAACCTTGTCCTGCAGCCGCTCCAATGCTTTCTGCCTTCCTTCGCCGTAGAGAACCGGCATATGCACATCGAAGATGCCGAATAGAGAGTACACCTTGTCTTCCTCGTATTTTGTGTCACGCTTCTCGATCCATCGCATCCGTTCGACGATGCTGAAATCAGATAGAGGGACACCTTGGAAGGCTTTTCGCGGAATTCCGGTTATATCGTGGATTTCTTGTTCCAGAGACTCTTTATCTCCCAGGCGCTCGCCCTCTTTAGAGAAGAATTCGACGATCGTTGGGGCAATGAGCTCTTGGAGGGTCCATCCTCGGGAAAACCATCTGCTCTCTCGAAAGGCCGGTTGCCAACCGGGGCCGTCGCCGTGCTGATTGGTTGAGACATCTGCTAGGTATACGTAACATTTCACCGCGCTGCGGTACCAATGGAACATGGAGTTGAGAGCGTGCTGAAGCTCGGCGCTGTCAGATTTGTCGATACAGCATGTGTCGACCCAGAAGAATTTCAATCCATCGCGCCAGGCTTGGTCTCCGCAAAAACGAATCTTAGCGTAGCTTGCTTTGTTCTTGCCTGTACCGTCCTTCATGTCTCCGAAGAGGACTTCTTCGGGACCCCATGTGTGTGAAAGTATCGCATATGGTGGAATCTTGTTGTTGGGGAGGTCCTTCGTCAAATGGACCCCGCCGGTATCGTCACGCTCCAGGAGTCGCATTGCAGAGTCCGCCAGGCTCAGCTTCCTCAGCAGCTAATCATACAAATGCTTGATGGTGAGAAAAGGCTTGTAGGCTTCGCGAGCGGACGGCTTATGTTCGCGGGACTGTAGGTACAGTAAATCAGCAGCTGAAACTAGGGGAGTTGCCATAAGTAACTAAATTCGTAGCGTATATCTCGGTGGGTTTGATTGGGAGCCTTGAAGGTGGTTGCTGTTGTTGTCTTTGTTTCAAGGCGCTGCCTTTGCCTGGATCACCAACCCCGCACGCTGCGCATTTTGTCTGCGTTAGCGCCTGGAGAACAGGAGCCAACCGCGCATAATTCGAAGCATCGTCATTGGCGGTGTTAGTCGCACGACACTCAGTCACAGCCTTGCCGGAGGTAAGGTGGGAATTCGAAATCTTATTTTTACGAAGTCTACGAGCAAATTTTTTTTTTTTTTTAATAGTTGTCTCAAACTAATGGTTCACCCTTAAATTTTGAATATACAAAACCAAACCTTATTTATAGAAAACCTTCTTTATCTCTTCTAACTCCTCGTTATCTATGTCCACTTTTTTGTGACGAACGGCAGTCTGATCTGCCTAAGTGGGATAGCTGAAGGATGTTACTATCAGAAGACGTTCAGTGAAGCCAAAAGGTTCACAACAAGTATGGTAGCGGTATACTAGTCTCAGTGATGGTGATCTATTGACTACTGTCGAACTATCTGACAATCTGAGTTCTCCAGTTATCCCTTTATACTCTGGTGTCTCTAGCTATATGCGTCTGGCTCATCGACCATGGGCTGGCTCGTGAGCCCCGAACTGGCTCATAAGCTCTCAGGCGTCTCATAAGCTTCTTTCCGGCTCATGAGCTCTTGAACCGTCTCATGAGCCTGTCTTGGTAGTTATGAGCCCTCCTTGCTCTGACCCTGGCTCTTACTCCTACGGTGGTTACACTGCCCAGCCTTCACGTGGCTGTTGTGCTCCCAGTGGCTTGGTTGGCCCGTGTCATCACTTAAAGTTCGTAACATTTTTCCAGTAATTCTTGAAACTCTTTTTTCGTAATATAATTGTTGTCAGTAGCAATAGTTTTACTTTTTTTAGCGTTTGCGTCTGGCTTTAAAGGTGGTGTAACCTTTGCCTGACTATAGTAAGCTTGAACGTCGGCGGCAGCGACTTGTTTATCCTTAAACCTTATCCATTCACTTGTGACGGCGGTGGCAGACCACTACACTAACCAGGCCATGTTCCTGCAAAAGGATACAAGTAACTGAAGCTGGCAATTCGGTCGCTCAAGTGGTCTTATATAGTTGCGATGGCAGTCAAGAGGCACAGCTGCAAGGCTGCCGTCACATCACTTCGCGTAGTGATTATCAACTCGCCCGTAACTACTAAAAATATCAACTGATTTGGCGTACGACCCCTTACATTCTGAAGAAGAAGCAGGAATCGCGGAGGAAAAGCGCCAGCGTCTAAATTCTATCTTCACATGGGCCAATATTGAGTCAATGTTTCTAAGGCAAGTATTTGGTTTATTTTAAGCGCCCGATATGGTACATAGATACATTTAATTACACCCTATCGTAATAATATTAATATTGAAAGAATCTTCCTGTAAGTTGCTACCTTCGCCCTTCTCAAAAGAACTAGAACTAGAAGTGATACACACTATTGAGTCATAGACTCTAAACGTCCAAGGCATCCGTTCTAGATTCAAGAAAATTTTCACCTGTTGGTGATATCTAATACATATGACACCGTGAGATATACAGTATCGTTAAGTCATCCTTGTATAACTGGGCCATCACTTTGAGATGCTACGTTTCTTTCCAACCGTATACTATCCAATTATTCTACAACAGACCCACTTTCTCTGGGGTGCACCAAACTAAATTAGCGTTCCGTTCCCTCGGGACACTTGAACCAAGCGGCTAGTAATTCAGTGCAAACGCAGCACCAATGATCACTCTAGCATGCGGAAGATTTTTTACTGCCCTTGCAAAAACTGGTTGTGATGAGACTGTTGGCATACTTGATCGTTCGTTGGATAAAGACAAGGAGGTTTGCCATAGGTGTGATGCGAGCRCTRTACTCGAAATCTYTRTAGTACTTRRTAAAGAGGGGTAACAATCGGATRTTGACGTAARAGCTGAGATTRYGTGAGTTCTAGATGGGATTAACGTAAACGAGCTATTCCARAGGTGGGAGACGAGTRTWRTAACCGGAAGTTTAGTATTRTTTAATRAGACGGAGTCGTTCAGTRGAGAGGGAATTRTTRTAATAGTTGAGGTTATGCTTATTTTACAYAAAGTRGATACGGACGAAATAGTCGTCGGTGTGACGATATGGATCCTGCAACCAATTAGTTCTGCGTGCTCATTCAATTGGCGTCGTGACMTGCAKGTCACATTCACATATATTATTAGATTAGATAAGGAAGGCGGTAGAGGCTGGTAGAATCTGGGCTCATCCCATATAAGGATGCACTCTAGAGCCCAGCTCTTAATCTCTTCCTCTTTTCTTCTTTAGCTTTAGTTATTTATTCATTTGTACCCAACTACGCGATACGGAACTACGTGAGCTGGTGCATCGTAACAGTCAGTTGGCTTGTTCCCAGCTGATCTATCGTAGATGTTTTAGAAGATAAACCTAGGGAGCTACGGGTACTAGCTAATGTAGATGACTCTATGGTAATCCGATAAAACATTAAGACAACGAACAGTCCCATTTTGAATGAGTATAGTTTTCATAGCGTCACCAGTTGTAACCTCAGCTATATGACAGTTTTCAATAGATGCGCCACATTGCCTAACTTAGGTTACTTTATRTTGAAGGGATCGAAGACTTGAGACAAATACCAAAAGACAAGCGCATCGCCACTTGGAAGAGTTGGTACAATGAATTCAAATACTGATAGTTGCAGGCAATTGGGATATTCGAAAGGGATTACGTATTCGACGTTGGCAGCAATTATAGTNTTGAAGGGATCGAAGACTTGAGACAAATACCAAAAGACAAGCGCATCGCCACTTGGAAGAGTTGGTACAATGAATTCAAATACTGATAGTTGCAGGCAATTGGGATATTCGAAAGGGATTACGTATTCGACGTTGGCAGCAATTATAGTAGCTTCGCATAGCGACTTTGCATTTCCACTTTCAAAAGTTAGTTAAATACTTTACTAGGAGCTTTTGCGTTGAATTTACATAGCATGAATAGGGAATCCCGAGGTCAATTGTAATGGAGGTTCTACAATACAAAGGCTATTTATAGAAGCGCTAAAAGCGATGTAAAAGAAGAGAAATTGCCACAGCATATTGATTGTATAGACCATAGTAGTTGTAATGAGAGGAGTTGAAGAAGAAACTAAGTATACAGCATAAATCAAAAGAGAGAAGGGGTATATATAGTCGTCTTTGACGATAGAAGCTGGTTTTTAGATTTAAACTTTATGTTTTACTYATTGTATTGGCCCATTATATCTTCTCTCCATACGAACACTAGCACTATGGATAATCCTGTAGATCTACAAATGTTCAAGAATTTAAATCCTGAAGCTTTCTTACTTYCTCCACCACCGCAATCAACACGGTGGCCAACACTGTTCGATCCAATTGATTCGGCGTGTCCACATTGCAAAAGGTATTTCTTCCTACTATATTATATTACCTTTACTCAACTAAAAAACATAGACATTTTTACAACGTCGTTGTCAAACTTGAGACTTTAATATTAGAATTAATYAGAAGTGCAAGAATCGAACGTCGTTTGGAAAAAAAGGGATAGGGATCAGGAAAGAGATAAACGGTTGGAGGTTCTTAAAAACGACATAATGAGGATCTCTAAGATATACGAAACGGCATTGGAATCTATAAATACCGTAGCTTCTAGTTTGGAGAGCCTTTCTGTCAACGTTATAGAGCTTTTAAAAAATACAGCGTAAATTAATAGACGATGAGTCTAAGTAAAGGCCTCCCATCACTACCAAAGACAAACATAAATCGCAAGGAAAAAGATGAAGTAACTTATACACATTTACTAGAACAARAAAATCAACAACTTAAACTTTAAAATCAAAGGTTATTACACCAGCTAAATCAGTTAGAGTCGTCTTATTTACTACCACGCCGGAATCTTGCACGGGGATTAAAACAGCATAACGAAATRGTTACAAATATCGCAACGACAATTATTAGCGCATTCCGACAATATCAAACTATAGTAACCACGAATCCACCGTCGGGTCGTATCTCTGCCGACGATTCAGAAGAGATAAAAATCGGACTAAAACAAGAAGACGCTTGAAATTCTTAGCGYGGTAACGAAAGGATCGAATGATGGTTATGGCACAATTGGATTGCAAATCTCGAATGTAGCGAAAAGGAAACTAGACTTTAAAAGGTGATATACCCCGTAGGTGGCAAAAATAAGGGATAGCCAACTGATAATCCAAAGATAGAATACCACCTCCTACCAGCAACCATATACGTATATATACCCGTAACCATCCTCTATTATCCACCTTCAACTACTCAAGCTATCGGGTCTTTTTATTTCTTCTGCGACCAATTCTTACTCTTCAACATGTCTATCACTTGCCAAGTCCGAGACTCTACCAACAGACCGTTAAAGGGAGTTTATGCTACTCTTAAACTCGTCGAACCGCTACATCCAACCGACATATATTCTGGCCAGACCGATGATAATGGTGATATCAGAGATTGGCGTCTATTGAAAGACGAAGACGACGAAAACAAACAAGGAACCCCCATCTGGGGCATGCCAGGGAGCACTTGGCACATTGTTGTCTGTGTTGAATCCCATAAATTGCCTGGCAACACTTATCCCATCAACAAACCCCACCCGAACTTCTCGGTCACGGCTTCAGCATATMACAGCGTTCACCTCCGCGTATCTAGCGTGGCATACAAAATACGCCACGGACACGGGATTGTGGAGAGGCGATCCCCTACACCTTATCCTACTGTGGAATATCCTCAACCACACCGCATACATCCTACGGCCATAGTGGATTTGCCAGAAGTGCTCCCGGATT
>RANZ01000741.1:0-11261 GCA_009805285.1 Neurospora terricola FGSC 1889 | reverse complement strand
GGCAGCGGTCCACCCCGCGGCCCCCCCTCCTCCTCCTCCGCCGGGCGCGGCCAATCCCCCCCTCTCTTCGCCGGCCTCATGCCCACCAAAGGCAAATTCGTTCCACCCCAAGGTTTCTCCCCCCCGCGCGACCAAACCCCCGACACCGACTCAACCGACGACATCGACTACGACACCGCCACCCTGGCCGCCTTCCGCGAATGGGAAGAGATCCGCTCGGCCTTTGAGCTCTTCAAGTCCCGCCTGGGTCCAGACTTCGAGCCCATGGGTCCCGATCTAGCCACGCCCGAGATGACGCCGTTTGGGCCCGCGCTGATGTATAGGACCTATAGTATTGCGGGGATCTGGATGAATTATCACATGGGATTGATAGCGCTGCAAAGGGCGCACCCCGGGATGCCGCCTGTGGCGATGATTGCTGCGGGCATGTCGGCGGGACAGACGGCGCCGTGCGCGTATACGGTTGCGAGGATAGCGGCGGGGTTGCATGAGGATACGTCGCATGTTAGTGCGGTTAGTACGTTGGTGGGCGCGGCGTTTATTGAGAGTGGGTTTTGTTTGTTTGTTGCTGGTATTCAGGTATGTCCTTTTCCTCTCTTATATTCCCCTTTTCCTTCCCTCTTTTAACCCCTAACCCCCTTACCCCCCCCTCTTTACCTCCCCTTTCCTCCTCGTGGCTTTTTCACTAACCCTCAAAAAGTTCCAAGACCCCCCCCAAAGACACTGGCTAATCTCCCGCCTGCACGACATCGCCCGCCTAACCGGGTGGCAATCCGCCCGCCAAATCGCCGACGGTTGCGAATCCGGATGGATGAAAGCCGCAGAGATGGGACGGGGCCCGCCTTACCGACGCCCCCCCGAGCTGGATAAGATTTTCCCTTCGAGTTTACCGGTGTGGATGAGACCCCGAAGAATCGATAAGAAGATTAGGGAGGAGCAGGCGGGGGATAATCGATTGGTTTTGGCGAGGACGGAGCATGCGCATTTCGCGCTGGGACTGTTGACGGTGGAGCAGGATTTGGATCGGTTGGAGTTGAGTGAGGGGGAGTAGTTGGGATGGGGGTAGGGGGGAAGTGAGAAGGGGGGATGTATATGGGGAAGAACTGACAAGTTGTTAACGAGGGTTTAAAGGCCTGGTGGCAAGAGGGACATGCTCGTCTCAGGGATACATGGGTAGGATGGATTTTGGGATAGGGAAGGATGAGGTGAGGTAATGGGATGTGGTTTGGGAAGCGAGGGATTGGATATTATGCGACTTATAGTAATTCGGGAGTTGAGGGTGGGTTGGATTCATGAGTGAGCGGACTTCAATGAGCGAGCGAATAGCGGCATGGATGGCTGGGGGTCTATGTACTGTATTAGATGTACTGCTTAAGAGGGCGGAACGGAACCCAGTCCAAGAGCATGGTGTTATATGAACGGTGTGTTGCCTGCCGACCGACTTTCAGGTCGTTACTTTCACGCACATTTGTCCCTGGTAAACTTGCAACCATGGGATTGCAACGTGTGCTTGGAAATTAGCATACATCATGAAAAAGGGGCAAGCGGAGGCTACCAAACCCCCCGGAGAATACTTCATAAACATCAGTTGGATTCGATTCATTAGACAGTTCCCCCATCAAAACCGGGAGAATGCTGCTTTCCATCCGTTCGCCTGCTATCACCAGCTATGCTTTAGTTTCCACTCCCTTCAACAACAAACATGACATGCTTCTTAGTTGGCGGGCAACCGCGCAACAACAGCGGCCATCTCCTCATCTGTGTATATCCTGAAGCCCTTCTCCTTGGTGACGCTCGCCAGCTGCACGTTCTTGGCGTCGAGCTTCTCCTCCATGACCTGCTTGAGCGTCTTGAGGACGAGTGTCTCGGCGTCTTCGATGGTGAGGGACTACACAACAAGAAGAAGATTGTTAGCAATAAATCCCTAGTACGGCCCCGGACATCCTGGGCAACGCACCTTGTGATACTCATTCTGCAACTCCGCCTGCGCGCCCTCGCTACCGCTTCCAATCGCTTTCGCATCATAGCGATAAAACGTTCCCGACGGCTCAGCATGGTACAGACTCGGACCATCCTCATCGTACCCCGCAATCAGCAGCGCCACACCAAAGGGGCGGGACATGATGCTCTCCTCGCCGTCGGCGCTCTCGCCGAAGCGCAGGGCCAAATCACAAATAGCCTGCGTGCAGCTCTCAACCCGCAGCTTCTCGTTGTAGTTGAAGGCGTGGCTCTGGCACTCCACGCGGGCGTGCTCGATCATCGAGCGCGCGTCGGCCTGCAGGCCGGACATGGCGCACCCGATGTGGCGGTCGATCTCGACGATCTTCTCCACTGAGGAGGTTTCGAGGAGCGTCGAGGTCACGCGCTTCTCGACGCCGAGGATCACGCCCTCGGAGGTGGCGACGCCGATGGCGGTTGAGCCGAGCTTGATGGCCTCGAGGGAGTACTCGACTTGGAAGAGGCGGCCTTCGGGGGAGAAGGTGCTGTGGGCATTGTGTTAGTCTGGTTGGAGTAGATGGGTGATTGGATGTAGGTATTGGCATGTTGTGGTGTTTTGTCGGTAGTAAGAGACTATTATCGAGGAATATGCGACTGAGTAGTAGCTGGGGAATTGGGGGAGGGTGTGGCCAAGCGTGAGAGTCGTTCGTATGTCACTTACTTGATACCCCGATCTAGATGCGCGCAAGCATGTCAGTCCATAGTGTGTGGTGTAGCTTGTCCACCCAAGTGGCACCACTTCAAGTTTGTAATGACAGACGAATATCGCAAACAAGCGAGAGTGTGAGAAACATACCGTATTCAGACCTTGCCATAAACATCTTGACGGTGTTGAGGGGAGCTCGAGTGGGGAGAGGGGACCGGGATGTGTTTCTGTCGGGAGTTAAGCCTGGGTTTGCTGATTATGCGCCGGGCTTGGATGGTGACGGTCGAAAAGATGGTATTGCCGTCGAGAGTCTCAAAGTCGAGGACTGGTGATGTGAGTGGTTGTTTGTTTTGGGAGAGATGCCGTGGTGGTTTGGATGGGAAGCTGAGGCCTGAACTGGGACCGACGTCAAGCAGTGGATGGAAGCTCCAGGCACGACAGGCCGACGAAGCTTCTCTGCCAGGCGGCCAATCCCCTGCACCCTGTCCCAAAAGGTACTTGCAGGTACGTACCTTCCCCCAGCACTGTCCCAGACGATTTCAGCCTCAAAAGACAGCGCCTGGGGGAACCCCTCAGGCGGGTGCCCCTCCCTGTGACGGAAGCCGCTGGGCCATCCTCTGAGACCGCTTGGCGGGCGGGCAGTTGCGGGTCCTCCCTCTGATAACGCGTCCAATTGTTGCTTGTCGCGTCACTTCAAGCGTCTTCCGCCGGCACTCCAACATCCAACGGGACGGCATCCTCTCTCTCACTGTTTGAGTGCGATTGCTACCTTCTTGGCATCGTAATTCCTCCATTTCCGTATCGCCAGAAGCGTCTCCTTGCAGGACAACCCTGTTGTTGCCCGGCAGATTCCCGACGACCGCTACACCGACCACATTCAACCATCACAAGGCTGACAAGCTCAAGTCCAAAGATAATGTACCCTTAGAAGGGGGCAACATCACCGGGTCTCAGACCGTCAACCTTCATCAAACCCAGGCCCGACACGCCCGACCCCAGATCAAGTCCAGCGACCCACGACAGGACGCGCGAGGTCGTACATGGCCACGAGCCGCCAAACATATCGATAACCATCTCCCACTTCCCCGACCGCAGCGCCGCCAGATTGACCTCCGCAATGGGATCATCAGCAACCTTGGCTCCGACCCAATCCACATCACAGACACGTCCCACCAGCAGAACCCTCGTCAATGAGCGCCGCCCAACCAAAGTCCAGGTGACAACACGCGAACCTACCATGGCTCGATCCGGCAGAAACGCCGACCCCCTCAGCGCTGGTAGCGACAACCTCAAGTCCAGATCACGGAATGTCGAGTCGAGGGCGACAAGAGGAGACAGCCGCGCTGCTGAACAACCACCGCCAGCCCCTTGGGAACCCGCCGCTTCTCTACTGCCTCACACTTCGGCCCCTTTAGCTTCGCGAGTCTCGATACCGCCAGTTGCTTCGTCCGCACCTCAGGCACTACAGCCACGACCGCTTGCCGAGCTGTCACTCAATGCGCAGGAGGCCGCGATAATCGAGGACCTGCTCTTCGTGTTTATGGGCTTCGAGGGGCAGTACATCCGATTCGCAAAAGGCTATAATCCCCACGAGGAACGAGACCGCTTGTCCGGACCACAATGGCGCATCCTATCTGGGCTGGATCCCAGCTTGCTGGACCTTACACAATCCATGCTGCGCATGGCTTCCCACTACACGGCGCTTGAAACGTTCGTCGATGTTCAGAGTCGTGAAGAATTCGGCGCCGTCAACCACGCCTTGTGCGCCTCGATACGGAGGTATTTGCAGGAGTACCTGGTTATGGTTGTCCAGCTGGAAACACAATTTCTGAACGACAAAAACTTCACATTACAGCAACTCAACGTCCACATCCTTCCTAGCAGCCATCTGATGGCTCAGATGTATGGGTTGGCATTGGAACTACTCAAGCGGAATGCGCTTCTGGATGACGATACGGACGAATCGAGCGACAGCTCCGACGACGACTTCGATCACATCATCGAGCAGTTAAGAGATGGCGGCGATCTTGTGCCAGGGAACATGACGGGCAAGAAGATATGCAAGGGAGGCGTGGTATTGGGGCTTATAACCAAGAGACTGGAGTCGCTATCCGGAGACCCATCTGCAAGAGTTCTACTCACAACGCTGCTACGAGACGCAAGTCGACCCTACATGGCAATGTTGAACGAATGGTTACACCACGGAAGTATCAACGACCCACATTCCGAGTTTTTGATCAAAGAACAAAAGAGCATTCGCAGGGAACGGTTAGAGCAGGATTATACCGATGAATACTGGGAGAGGCGATATACGATACGAGATCACGACGTACCACCTCAGCTGGAGGCCGTCAAGGACAAGGTGTTGCTTGCTGGTAAATACCTGAACGTTGTTCGAGAGTGCGGAGGCGTCGATGTTAGTCGCAAGATGCAGGACGTACCAATCTCCTTCGACGACAACAGATTTCTGGAGAACGTGAGCAACGCCTACGCTCATGCGAACGGATCGCTAATGCAGTTGCTTCTTACCACACACGAGCTGCCGGCGAGACTAAGATCGTTGAAGCACTACTTTTTCCTTGACCCATCGGATTATTTCAATTACTTCCTGGAACTAGGAACGTCCGAACTACGAAAGCCCGTCAAGGCGGTGAACACTGGCAAGCTACAGTCTTTGCTCGATTTAGTCCTACGACAACCGGGAAGCATAGTCTGTCTTGACAAGTTCAAGGAGGATGTCAAGGTGGAGATGAACGAGATTACGCTGCTCAAATCGCTTCAGCGGGTTGTCAACATTACCGGCATTGAACAAGGCGAGGCGCTTCAGCTCACATCAAATCAACCGTTGGAAGGCGACAAAAACGCCACTGGTTTTACCTCTCTTCAACTCGACTACACCGTTCCCTTCCCGGTATCTCTTGTTATTAGCAGGAAGACAATATGGCGTTATCAGGCGTTGTTCCGCTACCTTCTATCACTGCGTTACCTTGAGACTCAACTCTCGGTAACATGGTATACTCACGCAAGCGGCACAGCCTGGACACACCGTTCATCGAACCGCATGCTGGAGATATGGAAACGAAGGGTATGGACACTGCGAGCTCGTATGCTTGTATTCGTTCAGCAGTTGCTTTATTTTTGCACTGCTGAGGTAATCGAGCCGAACTGGCAGAAGCTGATGAACACGCTTCGGGAGATTGAAAACAACTGTGCTGGGGTGACCACACAAGATGGTACCTCCACGCCTAGGGCATCGTCTTCCAAGAAGCCTCATACCGTCGATGGGCTGATGCAGGAACACGTGGATTTCTTGGACACTTGCTTGAAGGAGTGCATGTTGACAAACAGCAAGTTGTTGCGGGTATGCCTTCTTCCCCGTTTATCTTCTACCCTTACCCGAATACTAACAACCCCCAGATCCACTCCAAACTAATGCAAACCTGCTCCATCTTCGCCACCTACACCAACTGGCTCTCGCGGGAGCTCGAAAAGTCCGATCCAGACCTAACAGGCAACACCAAGCCTCCCAACATGACCGACGACCAATGGCGACAATTCCGGGTCATCCGGGGACAACGACAGCAACAGCAATCATCATCCACATCAAAAGACGGCGACACAAACATGGAAAACGACAAAAACCCAGAGACGAGGATGAACGAGCTCTTCGAGGTCATCAGAAAGTGGGAAAGCAACTTTAGTCGACACCTGCAGATCCTGCTGGACGCGCTGAATCACTATGCGGCGACGGAGACAGTGGTGTTGTTGAGTCTTTGTGCGCGGTTGAGTACGGCTAATCAGGGGACGGAGTATGCTGGGTTGAGGAGTGAGGAGGAGGGGCATGGTGGGGGGTCATGATGTGATGTTGGGATTTGGGATTTGGGATTGGGATAGGGGTGTAGAGTATGGGCATGGGATGAAAGGAGTGACAGAGGTGGGGAGGAAAGGAAGGAAAGGGGCATTATTATCTTGATACCACCCATGAGATGAGCAGAGAGAATAATTCAGAGGAAGAAAGAAGCATTATTACTCGACAGTGTTACTGATTTTGCGAAGTGAATGAGAAACGAGCGAGCGGTTGAAACGTTCGGTAAGTTGTCATTGCGTTCATGTTTCATCCCAACTGGAGTTCCATCTGAGATCCGGAGATGTTCTTTTCGCCCTCCAGATATCGAACTGCAGACGGCTGGTTATCCGGATATCGGAATGGTTCCCGTTCTTTTGCCCACGCGGCCCGTCACCGACGCGGGGGTTCAGGGCTCAGGGGGCGCGGTTTTGAATGCATCCCTTGATCGATTTGACGATTCATGGATCTCCGAGAGCGCCTATCTATCTAGTGTAGGTAGCAGCCGGCAACCGCACCTTGCCTTATCAACAATTCTGATTTGCCAAGAAATTTGACGGTTCTGGAAATCCCATAGTTTTTCTTATCTATGACTTCAAGCTTCCACTTTCTGGAACTACGGGAAGTGATCAACTCCGCGGAATCACGGTGCTGCGAGAATTATGCTTCTCCGTGGGAGCGGCGATGTTGAGATTTGGGTCGGGAGTTTTCGAAACAGGACAGGTTGGATCGTTGGATTTGTTGGAAGAGCGCCTCGATTGCTGAATGATGAGATGACGAGCGCAGAAAAGGTACATGTGCTTATACTGTATGAAGTATGCAGATTTGAGGTACCACAGGTTTTGGTGGGCTTAATAGCTACTGTACTGGACTATGACGGTGTGACCCTCGGATTGAAGGTAAGTTGGTGATACCAAAGCCTGTGTGATAATTCGCTATTGAGGGTTGGTTTTGGCTTCAAGCTTTACCGCGTGGAATGATCATCATTGATGGTGATGTCTTATCTCCCTCCTGTAAACATTTTGGTTCCAGTTGCAGGTCTAAAGCACTGCAACGCATCTCATGTTCGTTTATTTGAAGTGCAGCACTTCCCGGCGCACCTGGTGCATCAAGTCCTCTTGACTTCTTGCGTGTTTCTGTTAGCAGTCTTATCGGTTCGCTTATCACTTACACCTCGTCAACACCATGGACGTCATTGCCAACTTGGACCCTCCCGCTCTCGAGCGTCAAACTCTCGACTCCGAACGCCAACATAATTTCACATCGACAACACCGTCGACTCCCATCCTGCCGAATGGCGCCGAAGAGAAGCCAATGGCGGACTGTCCGTCTGACATTGACGAACTCGCTAGTCGCACCGCCAGCCCGACAACAACAGACTTCTCCTCCTCCTCTTCATCCTCCGACAACACCACAGAATCCGACAACGTCTCCTCTTCAGACAACACACAATCATACTCTGTCTCCGTCCCATCTTCTCCAGTATCAACCACCTCATCAAAGTCACCCTCCTCAGTGACAGCACCATCTTACCCCCTCCCCCCACCCTTCACCCCCCTAACCACCGTCCTCCCCCCTGACCTCAAAACCCCCGACCACCTCATCCCTCGCGACCCGCGCCTCATCCGCCTCACAGGCGTCCACCCTTTCAACGTCGAACCGCCGCTCTCCACGCTTTTTGAGTACGGGTTTTTGACGCCGCAGAATTTACATTATGTGAGGAATCATGGGGCCGTTCCCGGTTCTGCTCTTTCTGGCCTTCCTGCCGCTGCTGCTGAGGGGAAAGAGGGAAAGGGAGAAGATATGCTAGATTGGGAGTTCACCGTTGAGGGACTTGTCGAGAACCCGTTGAAAATAAGCGTGAGGGAGCTGATAGAACAGTGGGAAAATGTCACGTATCCGGTAACATTGGTGTGCGCGGGAAACAGAAGAAAGGAGCAGAACCTCGTTCGCAAATCAAAGGGTTTCTCATGGGGGGCGGCGGGGTTATCGACCGCTTTATGGACGGGTGTTGCCCTCATCGACATCTTAGCCAGGGCTAAGCCTTTGACAAAAAGGGGAGCGAGATATGTCTGCTTCGAAGGCGCAGACCAATTGCCGAACGGGGTGTACGGAACCAGCATCAAACTCGCATGGGCGATGGACCCAAACAAGGGGATAATGGTGGCGCATAAAATGAACGGAGAGGAATTGCATCCGGATCATGGATGGCCGGTGAGGGTGGTGGTGCCGGGGCAGATTGGCGGACGGAGCGTGAAGTGGTTGAAGAGGATTGTGGTTACAAGGGGGCCGAGTGAGAATTGGTATCATGTTTTTGATAATAGGGTGTTGCCGACGACGGTGGGGCCGGAGGAGAGTGGGGAGAAGACGCGGGAGATGGAGGGGATGTGGAGGGATGAGAGGTATGCGATTTATGATTTGAATGTTAATAGTGTGGTTTGCGAGCCGGGCCATGGGGAGGTTGTGTCGCTGAGAGGGGAAGAAGGAGGAGAAGGAGAGGGGGTGTATAAGTTGAGGGGATATGCGTATGCGGGGGGAGGGAGGAGGGTGACGAGGTTAGAGGTGACGCTTGATCAGGGGAAGAGCTGGAGGCTTGCGGAGATTGAGTATCCGGAGGACCGGTATCGGGAAGCCCAGGAGGGGGAGGAGCTGTTTGGGGGAAGGCTGGATGTGTCGTGGCGGGAGAGCTGCTTTTGTTGGTGTTTCTGGGATTTGGAAATTCCTCTTTCTGAGCTGCGCGAGGCAAAGGATGTGTGCATCCGAGCGATGGATGAATCCCTGGCGCTTCAACCGAGGGAGATGTACTGGAGTGTGCTGGGAATGATGAATAACCCTTGGTATCGGGTTGTTATTCACCATGAGGGCGACACCTTGCGCTTTGAGCATCCCACTCAACCGACGCTGATGTCGGGTGGATGGATGGAGCGAGTGAAGAAGGAGGGAGGGAATCTTGCTAATGGCTTTTGGGGCGAGAAAATTCCCGGGACTGAGGAAACCGTGGTCGAAGAAGAACCTGTCAAGGAGATCAGCATGGTGGATGACAAAGTCAATCGACTTATCACCCTCGAAGAGCTCCGTGAGCACGAAGGTGAGGAGCCCTGGTTCGTCGTGAACAGTCAAGTGTACGACGGCACACCGTTCCTCGAGGGTCATCCAGGTGGTGCGGCCTCCATCACCGGCGCTGCTGGACAGGACGTGTCAGAGGAGTTCCTAGCAATCCGTAAGTCCACCTCCCTGTCCACCACCATGAACCCATCCCAACTGACCCCCTCTAGACAGCGAAAACGCCAAAGCAATGATGCCAACCTACCACATCGGCACCCTCACTCCCTCCGCCCTTGCCACCATCAAATCCTCCCCCACCTCCGACCCAACCCTCAACGACCCCAACCGCCCCATCTTCCTCCAGTCCAAGACATGGAACAGTGCCACCCTCACCTCCAAAAAATCCATCTCCCCCGACACCAAAATCTTCCACTTCACTCTCTCCCACCCTGCCCAATCCATCGGCCTCCCCATCGGCCAACACCTGATGATGCGACTCCCCGACCCTTCTAAACCCACCGAGTCCATCATCCGCGCTTACACGCCCATCTCGGACGGTACTTCCGAGCGCGGAACTCTCCGCGTGTTGGTAAAAATTTACTACGCTTTCCCTACAGAAGACATAAAAGGAGGACAGATGACGCAAGCTCTTGATGCTTTACCACTAGGGAAAGCAGTGGAGTTCAAAGGACCGGTGGGTAAGTTCGTCTACCAAGGATGGGGTGTCTGCTCCGTCAACGGACGGGAGAGGAAAGTCAAGAGGTTTGTGATGATTTGTGCTGGGTCGGGCGTGACACCTATATACCAGATTCTGAGGGCTGTTGCCGTGGATGACCAGGATGAGACGGAGTGTTTAGTGTTGGATGGGAATAGAGTGGAGGGGGATATTTTGATGAAGAGGGAGTTGGATGAGTTGGTGGAGGGGGCGAGGCCGGAGGGGAGGTGTCGGGTGAAGTATACTTTGAGTAGGCCGAGCGAGGAGTGGAAGGGGTTGAGAGGAAGGTTGGATAAGACGATGTTGGAAACAGAGGTTGGAGGGCCGAATGGGAGGGGGGAGACGATGGTGCTGCTTTGTGGACCGGAGGGGATGCAGGCGATGGTTCAAGAGGTGTTGAAGGGATTGGGGTGGAAGGATGAGGATGTGCTAGTTTTCTGAGTACAATGTTTTGAGCGTAGCGTAGCAATGAAAGGAGAACTTTCAGATGACGTTTTGTCTTCATCGTGAGAAGTGTTGTGAGCCGCATCATGAAGCTGAGTGGTGTTGGTGAAGTGGCCTGGGGACGACATCTCCGCGGAGTGACAGGTGACAAGGCGTTTGAAAGCACAGCTTCATGTAGTTGAAATAGGCGTAAGCTACCCCGCTGTAGCTTGTGTGCAATCATTTGTCCAAAAGCTTCAGGAGGCAATTGGCCAATGAGAGCACGAGCGGAGAGCTCTCGTGCACGTGCCGCATCATGTGAGCCGCTCAACCACTGCACTGTGCCGAAGCTCTGACGTCCATCAATGCCAGGCGCTGTACCTCTGGCATCCCGGTCCACCTTCTGGACTCTCTGGAGCCTCGTCCCCTCGACAACCCACATCCACCCCACCGGACCCGAGTCAGTCAACAACTCGGGAGCGACACACTCACGACCGGAACCATGCGCGCGGCACTCCGATTGCTCGCGACCGCGACGGGTACCGTTCGCCCGTCCGCCCGCTTCCTCAAGCCCGGCTCCCCGACCGGCC